>CM061750.1:156264105-156339105 GCA_030979885.1 Lolium multiflorum
CGCACATACGGTGTATGAGGAAATGCTGGAGAGGTAAAAAACACTTCTTTTCATCCAAATTTTAGTTTAGATGCATACATAGCCGGAGAATAATAAATTTCATTGCAATGTAGAGTCGATGATGAGTCTTTCATAGAGCCAACGAATGTTGGATCTTCGTTTATGCATGATGAAACCGTTGAGGGATGGGAGGAATATGAGGATATCGATGAGGAAGGAGAAGGGTAGATTGAACCTCGCCATCCCGGTCGGTCGGCGAACTACACCATAGCGGAGTACAAGTTGCTTTGCAAGACATGGTTGACGATTGGAATTGATCCAACAACCGGTACCGATCAAACAAGAGACACATATTGGATGAGGATGAAGGAGTACTTCGACGCCAACAACACAAGTGGGAACGAGCGAACCATGCGTTCTCTTCGGTCTCGTTGGTCCGGCATCAACACCGATTGCCAAAAATGGGCGGGCGTGCAAGCCAACGTTGATGTCATTAACCCAAGTGGCACAAATGATAATGATAGGGTAAGCAATTCTACTACTATGTTGACCATATGGCTCATATGTGAAGGATACGGTTGTATTTCATATAGCTCAACTATTCTCTTTTGCTTGATTTGTAAAACTCTATGGCTCAAGGATTCTTTAGGGATGTGGGAAAGAAGAACAAGAAAGGCAACAAGATTCTTGGCAAGACATTCACCTTGCATCATTGCTATGAAGTGCTAGGGAATGAAGAAAAGTGGAAGATCCGCGGGAAATTGGATGCGGCAACTATGGCGGCCAATGCAACCGGTGATGCAACAATCATCGATGATGATGATTCAAGTGACGAAGGCAAGACGAGAAGCTCCACTCCTCACTCGGGCAACAATGGGCAGAGGAATGTGCTTGGTAGGAAGACCGTCAAAGATATGACAAGAAAGAAGGCTGGAGATGATGACATTGCCATTGCTATGGAAAGGATTGCAAATGCAAGGTTGCAAGCAAATGAAGATAGAAATGTGGCAAAAAAACATGGAGAAAGAGGCTATGGATGCTATGGAGGCTCGGAGAGCCGCTTTGGAGGAGAGGCTTGCCGCCAACGAGGATAGGAAGTTGGCTTTGGACGAGAAGAGGCAAGCCAACAAGGAGCATCTACGCCTAGTGGAGAAGGAGAGAAAGCTTTTCTTGATGGATACTTCCCACATGGATGAGAGGCAAAAGGAGTACATCAACCTTGCTCGTGATGAAGTGTTGGCCAAGAAGAGATTGTTGGTAGCCAACATGAATACACCCATGGCCGGCATGTTTGGAGGAGGCATGCCCATGTTTGGAGAAGGTATGGGAGGCATGACCGACATGGGAGGCATGGCCGGCATGGGAGGCATGCCCGCCGTGGGTGGCATGGCCGGCATGGGAGGCTTTGAAGGCATGGCCAGCATGGGAGGACCAAGCTATGGAGGAGTCTTCGGAGGGACTATGGGAGGCTCGGTGAGTGGTGTGTATGGGACTATGAGAGCACCACCGAAAGGATTCGTGGCCTCCATGGATCCTACTATTCTTCCTTCAACCCAAGATGACGATCAAGAAGAAGCAAAAGAAGGTGGTGACTTGGAAAATGCGAAAGTGTGAGATGCATTTGTGATATGCAAATTGTGTGCTGCACTTTCTGTCCATTTGAACCATATATTGTGTGTCGTTGTTGAACTACGTTATGTTGTGTGTCGTTCTTGAACTATGTGATGTGTGTTACACTTTGTGTCCATTTAAACTATGTAGATCATTTATTTCATGATTTATATATGAGTGCTTGATTTTGTTGAATGCATAGTAGTGTAGAAAGTTGTTTTCCGCGTCCGCGGGCGCTGTATTTTGGCACGCCCGCCGGCGGAGGAACCGTTTTACCGCCTAAGCATACGCTGCATTTTGGGGCATCTGGCGGGGCAAATTTCAGCGCAGCGCACATTATATATTTACCGCACGGTGGAAGCGACCGTTTAGCGCACCGAAATTTAGTGCGCCATTGGAGATGCCCTAATGTCCTCGCGTGCAAGTTGCTTGTCGACATGTACGCAAGTGCAGTGACCTGTCGCTGCACTCCGGTGCTTCCGGACCATGGAGGCGGCCAATAACGTGATCCATTTTTTCAAAACACATATCATATTAGAGCTTAGAAACTGGAGCAATCATAGGCAACAATCAAGCAAAAGGGTTTGATTGAGAGCTCGCTCCAGTAATTGAATCGAAGCATTCTTGTGACAGATGAAAAATCATCCGCATGAACCGAGGCTTGTCAGTGACGAGTCGAATCTCAGCCACTTGACTCGATTCTCGAATGTGGTGAACAGAATCTCACCCTTGATTAATTGAGGGGCACGCTAGTGGAAAATAGGTTATATGTGGCGCACCAAATTAGAATTCTGTGGCGCATATCCAGGTCGCCACAGTTGCCACGCGACTAGCATTTGAATTCTATTGCGCATATGTACATGCGCCACAGAATTTTTGAAACTTCTGTGGCGCACCATGTCAATATGCGCCACAGAATTCTCTTAAAACTTCTGTGGCGCACCATGTCAATATGCACCACAGAATTTTCTTTTCGAAAAAAAAGGCGCCGTAGATCTAGATCTGGGCCGCCGGAATTTCACAGATTTTTTTGGTGGTGGTGGTGGTGGTGGTGGTGGAGGAGGAGGAGGAGGTGGCGGAGGAGGAGGAGGTGGTGGTGGTGACCGGAGTGGTGGTGGTGATGGTGATGGTGATGGTGATGGTGGAGGTGGTGGTGGTGGTGGTGGCGGTGGGGTGGTGGGAGGAGGAGGGAGGAGGTGGTCGTGGTGGTGGGGTGGAGGTGGTGGTGGTGGTGGTCGTTGAGGTGCTCGCGGAGGAAGAGGTGGTGGTCGCCGAGGAGGTGGTGGTGGTCGCCGGAGGAGGAGGAGAATGTGGTGGTGGTCGCCGGAGAAGTGAGGTGGTGGTGGTGGTGGGAGGAGAAATGAGGAGATGGAGCAGTGAGAGGAGAAGTGAGAGAAGTGGTGGAGGAGAAGAGGAATAGGAGATTGGCGCCGGAAAAATTCAAAAAATTTGGGCAAAACTTCTGTGGCGCACGGACATTTGGTGCGCCACAGAATTTTTTTCTTTTTTTTATATTTTGCAGGAAAAACTCTTTAACTGGCCGTAACTTTTTACTCTTTTCGAATTTGGCGATTCTAAAAATTGTCTAACCGAGCAAGCCCAGGTGAATTTCGATGTAGAATTTTCTCCCGGTCAGTTTGATATATTGTGCTTTTTTTTCGAGTTCGTATGCAACCAGAAATCCAGTTTGATGATTTTTCCCACGCAATTTTGCAAAAAAAGTCGAAATTCATGTTTGTTAATTTTCAGCGGTGCTAGATGACATATTATATGAGAATCTCGAAGAATTTTATTTTTTGAAATTTCTATCTATTTCTTTCTTATTTTACAGTGCTAAAAAAGGCGATCCACAGGGGTGTGGAGTTGCGTGGGGAGAAAAAATCCTGCAGAATTCTGTGGCGTATATGCGTAGTGCGGCACAGAATTTTGACTTTCTGTGGCGCATCCGCCACATGCGCCACAGAATATCCTTCGCCCATGTACAGTGGTGGACAACGCGTGGTCCCACTAACTTTCTGTGACGCACTGGCCATAGTGCGCCACAGAATGTCCACTTTCTGTGGCGCATGAGCTGATGGTGCGCCACAGAAGTTGCTCAATTTTTAGTGGCGCATGACGTTTGACGTGCCACAAAAATTTTTTTGTGGCGCATAATCATTCTGGTGCGCCACAGTTGTTGTTTATACCTATAATGGTTTTCCTACTGGTGGTAGTGATTTTGTGAAGACAACTACCGAGGAGTCGTGTGAGGACGAGGCGGCGACCGGCTTAGGGACGCGACTGCGATGGTAGCTGCTTGTGTCAAGGGCAATGGCGACAACTCGCGGTTGCTCTGCCGCACGAGGGGGTCATTTACACAAGGCGGGAACTGATAAGGGAAGGAGAGAAGGAGCGTTGCGCACATCATTGGGAACAGAACTAATTAATTTTGCTTTCCCGCCAGGAGACTCGCTTTAAGAACAAGAACCTCATCTACAAGTATCAAGGTGCTCTTCCACTAAAAAATAGGGGCCCCGCAAGCGACCGGGAGCCCTCCTGCCGCGGCTGCCAAGGTCATCGGGAGAAGCCCTTGCGGCATCGGTGGCGACGAGACTCCCTCTCCTCCTCGTATGGCGGATGGAGCTGTGAAACTTCTTTTCCAGCGGGGACGGGGTGCTAAGCGAGGAGCGAGGCGGTGTGGTACTCTAGAGGAGGTGCCATTGCGCGGCCTCGCATCGACGACATGGAAGCGGCCTTGCATCGACAGCGTGCTCGAAGTCCTATACCAGTCTGGCTTGGCCTCATGGCTCTAGGATGATGGCGGGGGTGTCTAGTCGGCCTAGGGAAGGTCGACGGTGTGGGGGCATGCTAGCTTAGATAGAATAATGGTGAGTTGGCCTTAGTGGTCTTCTCGTGTCAAGCCGATGTTCTGCGTGATGTTGGTCTTCCTCGATTCGGCCGCCAACAAGTTTCGGCTTCTCTGTTGTAGATCGTGGATTGACGAATTGCGCACTTAGATATTTGGATCCGGTGGGATACAGCCGTCTGCACCCACATTATCATCCCGTGTGGCTTTCAGAGGGCATGACTCAAAACTTCACTTTCTTGTTGATGCCAAAAGGACATGTCGAAGCTCGATTTTCAAGGTATTGACAAAGGTAGAGAAAGTCATGGTGGCTGAGATTGGAGCACCAAAAGTAATGGTGGAGGGGAGTATTGGATGCGACGAAGACTAAGCTTTGCAGGTTGTTGTGCGGTTGGCTTGTTGGGCGATGTTCCTGAATAACAGTGTGTCGAGTGTTCGGTGACTTGTTGCATCTTCCTCGCAAGCTGGGTCGGAAACACTAGAAGACTTCATTATTGATGGTGCTCCTTGAGTATCAAGTTTCGATTTCCAGGGCGGAAACCCAACAAGGTTTGACCTTCACTGGTTGTACATGGCAATGACCTTATTGAGGGCATTGCTTTTGTGAACTCGGACTTTCTCCATGGTGAAAACCTAAGATCTTTGACCGAGTGATGACAACGGTTGTCATGGTTCCCTTTTTGAAGGCATCGCCTATTGGAGATCCTCTTTTATATTCTGGATGTTGTCTTATGTGGTGATTAGAGTGCTAATGCAAGTGATTGATCACGATGATGGGTTCTTTTTTCTTTTCTTTTACACTATAACTTTTTCTTTCTGTACATCCTTGATGTCTTCTGACATTTTGTTCGTGCGGATGCTAGGTGTAATTGGTATCTTCATGATATTAATCTAGTTTAGCTATAAAAAATAGCTATATATGAAGAAGATAGTACGAGTCTCTCTCTTTCAACGTTAATTAGCCTTCCATGCCAGCATTTGTCCTACATGGCAGGTTTTAAATATAGTAGCCTGGAGCAAAGTGGCGGCCCTTAGGGCATCTCCCAGCGGCCCGACGCAAACCGCGTTATCTTGGACACAACATGGACGACATGTGCGATCAATGGCATGCTTTGGCTTCAACATCCACGCCAAAACTAGCAGGCGGCGCTAGTCTTCTGCACCACCATCAATGTCGTGACGCATGGAGTCCAACATCAACATTGATGGTGCTCACGTCCACTTCCTTTTTAAACCTAATGTCCAGCCACAAAGCCGCCCCTATCCCACCATTGCCAATCTCGGCCCCTCCTATTCCCGGACCATAGCACCTGCAGCATTCATTTTCACCGCAACAGGAGGTGGGGGAATCCATGCGAGACCGCAGCCTTTGCCTTCCCCGGCTTGGTGTTCTCGTCGGCCCTTAGGAAACTCTCGACGAAACAATGCGTGCTCAGAGGGCTTTGGAAAGACTCATTGCTATAGCCTCAAAGCTGGCAGCCTTGTCCTACACCGTGCCCTAGAAGCTGAGCGATACATCTAGAAGAGTTCTGTGTGATTGATTTATAACAGGTTAGATGGTCTTGTCGGGGTCTCTATCCTATCTCAACCCAGTTAAAGTTTTTCATCTTGCGGTTTTAATGCTGAAACTGGCAAACCCAAGTAAAACATTGACCGGGTCTGGTGTGGGCTAGGTCGGTGGTTTAGCTCGCTTTAGCCCAAACCATAAATGAGCTTAGTAGTGCCACATTTTTTTGTTTGCAGTAGCTTGATGGGCTTGTTGTCCTTAATATTACCTTCGTTTTAAGGGATAAGGCGCACACGTATTTCGAGACGAACTTTGACCATAAAATTACACAACAAAATCTTGATTATATATACGTAATTAGTATCGTTGGATTCATATTGAAAAACACTTTTTAATGATACTAATTTCATACAAATAATCCTTATCTATTTAAAGAAATTATTGATCAAACAAAAAAACTTGTAAAACGGGGACGCTTTATTTTTTGAAACGGAGGTAGAATTAAGGAGGTAAAACTCGTAGTATGATGAAATTATATTATGAGAAGTTCGTACGGGCTATCTTTAAACCTAGACATATTGCATGTGTGTCCTATTTGATGCTTCACACGAACGTTAGCCCTGTGGCGTGTAGGGAGTGCGATGTGTGGGCCTGGCCCATTAATGTCGATGGCCACCGGAGACTCCACCGGAGGAGGAAGACAACATGGGAGTAGGAAGACGAGGTGCAGGAGCAGGGTAACGACCATCGAAGAAGACGAAAACGAGGCGTTCCTCACCGTAGCCGGTGTCGACACGGTTATCTGCAGCGACGCATGTGGAGGTGAGGAAGAAAACTTACGGTTTAGGGTGAGGGTGGGGTGGCTGGCGCTAGAGGAGAGAAGGTGGGTTTGCAATTTAGTGGTAAACCGAGGGGGCGGTGGACTGGCGGTGGCCGCAGATCTTGTAGGGCGGTGTGCCAAGGCAGCGCGGGAGCGACACCATGCGAGGGTGGCGGTAGCAGGCGGTCACGACCGACGACAGTGATGGCGGTGGATCAATGTGTGAGAACGGAGGTGGCCGAGGGGAATTGAGGCGGTCGATGGGAACAAAGGCAGCCAAGGGGAACGAGAGCTATAGAGGTTGGAGACGATCGGTGCTAGGTGGGCCGGGGCAAATGAGGTTTTCTTCAAGTGTATGTGGGCTAACACTGTTGTCGGACACTAAATCGGAGAGGTAGTTTTCCTGGTCGGGTTATGTGAAACACATAAAATGGAGGGAGTTATTTTTTATACATGTACAATGGGATGACTTCACCCTTATCCTATAGTTGCCACGTATGACTTTTTTCTGGTTGAAGCAGAGAGAAATAAGAAAAAGAGACTGTGGTGTTTTCGCGAAAGGATGATCTTTAGAAAATAAGAGAATGCTCCAGATATCTTCTCTTAGCAAATTAATTTTTCTTACTAAAAATAATCAATTCTCATTGCTAGGAATGATAATCACTAGTACAAAAAGAGGCTTCCGTCCACCCCCATTAGTCCCGGAAATATTCGAACCGCGACTAAAGGGGGCTTTAGTCGCGGTTCGGGAGGCAACCCGCGACTAATGCTCCATCCGCGACGAAAGGGTACCCCTTTAGTCGCGGTTGGTAACACCAACCGCGACTAAAGGGCTATGGAAGGATGCGTCCGGCGGAAAAATAGTCGCGGTTGGGGCACCAACCGTGACTAAAGGGGTCGCGGTTGGTGTCCCAACCGCGACTAAAGGTTTTTCCTAGTTTTTGTACTCCCACGCACCGCACCCCGTGGATCGCCTTTTTTTGGTTTGTAAAATACAAAAGAAAATGATAGAAAATTCAAAAAAAATTTGTTTTCAGATTCTTGTATGTTATGCAACCTACTATTCGGAGAAATTAAGAAATTCGAATTTCCACTTTTTTTGCAAAAAATTTTAAAAAATGGTAAAACCGCAATAACTTTTGCATACGACGTCGAAAAAAAACGTATAATATATCAAAAAATCCTGGGAAAAAGTTACATCCGAATTCACCCGGTTTATCCGTTAGCTAATTTTTAGATTCTCAAAATTCCAAATGGAAATACAAAAGCAGGAAGATTTTAGTTTTTTCTATAAATTAAGTATTATATATTTTTTTAATTTTTTAAAACCTAAAATTAATAATTTCATTCTGCATAAAGATTACTATCATTTTTACCCAATTTTTAGATTTTCAAATTTTTAGATTTTAGGTTTGGCAAAAAAAATATTTAATTAATTAATAAAATTAAAAATAATACAAATTAAAAAGTTAATGTTTACTTATTTATTTAATATTATTATTACATCATTACTTTTGTTTATTAAAAGAATTATTTGAAATTCAAACACTAAAGAAATGTGACATCGATCAACATGTTAATAGGATTGATATGATACTACTATCACATACATGCGAAAGCACTTGGATGCGAACGGAATGGAACTCGGATGTTAAGCGTGCTAGAGGTGGAGTAGTGGGAGGATGGGTGACCGAGCGGGAAGTTTGACCAAGAGTAAGTAATTTGACTAGAGATAAGTGAAGAGAGAGATAGAGACTAAGCTATGCAAATAACTGAAATAAGAGAAATTATGAAAAAAAAAGAAAAAAAAACGGAGTGAAAAAAATTTAGAAATCGAAATGAATTAAAAAAAATTAACGAAATAGCCTTTAGTCCCGGTTGGGGACACCAACCGCGACTAAAGGTCCTTCGCCCAGGCGCACGGCCCACGTGGACGGGCCTTTAGTCGCGGTTCAGTAACCGCGACTAGGGGACAGTCGCAATTAGTCGCAAGAATCGCGACTAATGGCAGTTGCGAACCGCGACTAAAGGCCATTTTTCTACCAGTGAATAAGAGATACTACTAATACATTATTAGATAACTTATATTTATTATTTTCTCTAAATGATGTTGAGGGCTATGAAAATGCATATAGTTTCTACCATTGTACATACCCTTACGCCTATTGCGTTTAAGCCTTTGCGAGTGCATGGCCCCAAGAGAGTGATGTCGTTTAAGCCTTGTAGTAGCTCAACAGACTAGAAGCGAAATGCGGTGGCAAAGAAAGATCAAGCGCACCGTCAGTGTAATCTCAGTTTGACTAAGAAATAGAGAGATCCCCCAATTCTTATTCTTTTTTCGATGCTATCTAAAAAAACTAGAACATCTCTTCGGTAAGCAAAATTCAAGGATTACGTGTACTTGTCTACCAACATACCTTGTTTCTTAAGAAAAGTTGCCGCATTTAGAATCATACCTTAAATATCTTCAAGCTGATTTTCCCTGTAGATGGCTCCAAAGTATCTCCTGGAGTAATGGTAGCTATGTTTACAGGTACAAAGCCAAGACAACCCAAGTTACGACACCCATCCTTCAAGTCAGTCTTTCGTCCAAAATAAAAACACATGTAAAAAACATATCAATCAAACATTATCCTTACGAAAATAAACTTTGTCCTAATCAATAAAACATACCGTCCAGTCTACGTAGAAATGTGTTTTGCTATCACCATATTGTTCAGGATCGACCTGTTAAAGAAAATATGTGTTAGCCAAATTACATGCTTCTTTTATGCCAACACGCTAATCTACACCATTAATATTATTGGACTGTGATTTGAGGTAGGGACAATTTTTTACTTAAACATATGTGACTAACAAACGCAATATGGTGGAAAAAGAATCATGCAGAAGACAAATAACAAAAGACGGTTGCCACATGAACCCTTTGTTCAAGTATATGTGAATCTTGTCGACCAGTCGAACCGAAGAATTACCCCTAGCAGCTCAAATGAATTTATCAAACTTCGCGGTGGCCCTGCCGGCGCGCGCACACATAGAGAGATGAGCACACAATGATGATGTGGATGGACACAACGGGCTTATGGCGACGATTCACTCCCCAGCAAAGGCGGGGCTGGATGGCTTGGCGTTGTGGGTCAGCGCGCGACATGGGCCACCCCGCCATCCTCCCATGCATTCTTGGCCCACGGCTGCCTCTCGGCCCTGTCGGCCAAAACGCGCCTCCTCCTCTCCGGCTCCGGGTAGCCGATGCTGTCTGATTCTGCCATGGCGCACTGCTCCGTCTTGTCTTCAACACTTTGTCGGTGCCTCACCGTCTCGCCTTCAGAAAGGCACATGCCTAACGATATTTCTCATTCTGGTGAAATGTTGAGCATCGTGGGAAGCAGCGTCAACGAGGCACATAACATTGATGTTGATGATACTCTACCGCTCGGCAACGCACTCTTGTGGGAGATGTCCACATCGCATTCCACGAGGGCCGTGTCAGCCTCCTAGAGGCTCGGGCGGCATTCCTCTCATGGAGCACCGTCTTGTAGGAGATGAGCAGCCCTACCTACTCCAGGTCCACCGGATGTGGCCCGTCGGCCCTCCTCATTCGCCGCCTCCTCGTCGTCGTTGTCGTCGAACTCGCCGTACTCGGGTGAGTCATTGTGTTTAGAAGGTAGGGTCTTGGGTTCTATTGATGCGGTGGTGGGACACCGTGGACAAGCATAGCATAGGTGGTGGTGAAGCAAGAAAACAGTCACGTAGTCGTCGTCCTTTTAAAGTTTTTATTTATTATTTTCGTCTCTATTTGTATGCCCACCAAGTTGTAAAGACGTTGTTTTGAGACGTTCTACATGGCGTCTTATTTTCACGGTCCCCGCAAGCCAAAAGCCCATAACCCATAACCCACGACTCTTCTCACGTCCCTCACGCGACTTAGAAAAAAAATATCGCCGCCTCCCAGCCCAGGCGTGCAAAACCTAGCTCCGCCGGCAATAGAGACCAATCTCTTCCGCTCGCATGAGTCGCATCCTCCTCCGCTGGGATTTCCCACTAGCAGCGCTGGGTATTCATCGCCCGAGACAAATGGCAGAATTAATCACAGATGTTGGTCTCGATTTCTTATCAGGTAATCCAGGATGGTGAGAAACCTTCACTAGCTTCCTCCTCATCCCACATGGGATCCATATATATGTTTTGTGTTGCGTGCATGCTGCGATTCAGTGCTCCGGTTCTTCTTCCTCATCTGTCCTTTTTTTTTCTTTCATTCTGCTA
Source organism: Lolium multiflorum (assembly GCA_030979885.1). NCBI lineage: Eukaryota > Viridiplantae > Streptophyta > Magnoliopsida > Poales > Poaceae > Lolium > Lolium multiflorum. The sequence continues at coordinate 156,275,152 of CM061750.1, forward strand.
GCATGTGAAAACTGTGTTTCTATTGTTCGCTGTCCGTGGAAACTACGAATCAAGGCTCCCAATGTCGTTTGTTTGGCATTAACTGCATCTGCGACCATGCCTAAAGGCCACTGCATCGCCGACCATAGATGGACACCACTGTGTTGATGGTACATAGCCGAACCTGCTGCGTCCTATTCGGATATTTTAGGTATTTCAGTTTCTTCCTTTCCCTTTCCAATTTATCACCAATCTCTAAATAATTGATATATTCATTTGTTTCTAGGTTATATGGGCTCGGTGACACCTTCCTAGGTCGGATGCCATGGAGTCCCAGTCAACTACCGTCCACCTGGATTCATCCCCAAAAGCCGGTGACTGCTCCCTTTCCAAAATTAAACTACATGACATGTCTCCCTCACGTTAATACTATTTCACTTTTTCTTTTGAAATTCTAGACTTTCTCAAGATTAGTTCTGTGATTTGGCTGCTATGTCAATATGTTTTATTTCTAATAATCCATATAAATATCACTACTGTCATGCTTATGCTTTGGCTAGATGCCATATAATTTAGTTCACCCAGATTATAATACAAATTTATCAACGCAGATCTGAATTATTCTATTTTGTGTGTGATGTCAATGCCATCTAACATCAGGGCCTAATTAGTTCAGCAGCTGTTCGCAATGGAAACATTAGAGAATGTGTAGCAAAATCTTTCCTCGTTCAGGGCACAGTAAGATTACCAAATCCTGAACTTCATCTTATAACGTATCGTTTGTGTTTGTGTCCTGAGCTTTACTTGTTCTACTCATTTGTTCTTATGCAGTTTCTTTGCTCATGTAGACAAGAGGTTAATCTTCAAGACTTGTCAGTTGCAGTTATGAGGAATACAAAACCATGAACACTGAAGAAGTGATCAGAAAGTAATCAGAAGGTTAATCTTCAAGGGGAGACATTCCCTCTGTCGACGTTCCCAGCTGAGCTCCAACTTCTCCTGTTGCCTCTTGAGCAGCTCCGCCCACCTTTCATCAGCCTTTTTGTCGCGGGAGAGAAAGGTCGAGGAGATGTCGGCGAGGCATTTCGTGATCGACGCCTGCGTCTTCTCACACGACGCAGCGTCGGCCAAGGCGGCCTTGGCAGCCTTGTTGCCAGTAAGACGCCCTGTCGACGTTGCCAGCGGCGCGTCCAGAACAATGGCGTCCTTCCACTTTGACAGCGACAAGCGCGTCAACCGCCATTTCTCGTTCAATTTGAGCTTGCTGTAGCAATGCATCAGCGCAAAAGACTTGTGACCTTCCGAGTTCTTCCGGTACAAATCCATGGCCCTGTCAAACTAACCAAAGAAAGCGGAATCATTTCATCGAACACAATGTAGGCGCTACAGATTATGGAAGAAAGAGTCGTACCAGTTGGGCGACGTCGGCGCAACTGTCGGCTCTGGTCACTATGTCGTTATGGTATCCATGGAAGGAGTTCACCGACGCCTGGATGATGGCCCATCGCGTCGACATTGCCTTTTGGCTCCTCTTCATTGTCACTTTTTTGTAGTCGATGTTGATGACCTTGCGCTCATCGAACTCGGCCTTGATCCTCGCCCAATACTTCCCGTATTTTTGGTTGGCGCCGATGATGGAGTCATGGCTCTCCGTCGCCCACGACTCGCACAGACAAAGATCCTCCAAAGCCGTCCACTTGGGGCCTCGTGTGCCCGACGCATTCTTCTTCTTCGTCGTCCTCACGCCGTCCGCGTCTACCTCCACGAGATCGTCGTCATCGGCACCCTCCTCGTCCTCTTCCTCTCCGCCCTCTTTGTCCTCGTCGTGGTCCTCGTCGTCGTCCTCCACCCCCTCCTCCTCCTCCTCCTCCTCCCCCTCCTCCTCCTCAGCACCGGCGCCGTCGAATTCGAGCGGGCCCCTGCGGCCAGTGAAAGGGTCGCCGTCCGGACTGGGTCCTGGCTCGCGCTGCTCGTACGCCGGGGAGTAGAGGTTGTTTGGGTTAAAGCCGCCATGCGGCAGCGCATCCTGGTATTGGGGCGACAAGTTAGGCGTCACGCACCCTGAAGTGGCGGAGGGGCCGTCGTTGTAGAAGGCGGATGACGATGGAGAGATCACTCCCGGAACGTACACCGGCACGGACGAACTCCATGGGCTCGCGTTGGTGGCGGCGATACACCCGGCCATGTGCTGGCTGGCGCACCGCCGAGCCTTCTTCTGCTCTCCGCCGCCTCCGCCCTTTCCGCTCCGTCATCGATAGCTTCCGCGCGCACAATCTTGCTGCCATTGATCTTAGGTCCATCCTTCCGGCTTCTTCGAGCCGGCGCCGCGCGGCTGCGAACGGCGCGCCCCTTTCGTCCCATTGCCCGGCGGCTTCTTTGCGCTTTCTTGGCCATCTTTTTGGGGATGTCGGCGGCGCCATGGAATGGGGAGAGGGTAGCGGCGGCGGGACGGCGGGAGGGAGAAACAAATCGGCGGGATAGGAGAAATGAATCGGCGGCGGGATATGTGTTGGGAGGCCAGAAATGCGCGGCGGGATAGGCACTATGTGGCGGGAGGGGCGGGATTTGGCGGGAGTGGGAGACGAATTTTCCCTGTGCCGGGTCGGCCCCGCCACTCCCCGCCTCGGGCGTGCCGGTGCGTCCCCTGTGGGACGGGGACGGGCTCGGGGCGCCGGACACCGTATCGGACCGCGCCGGATAAAATTGGGCTTTGGGGGACCCGGCTGGAACCGGTTTTGGTCCGGCGCGCCCCAAATCTATTTGGAGGACGCTTTGGGAGACGTGACTGGGATGCTCTTAGAATTGACAAAACGCCTTATATTTGGGAACGGGGGAGTAAAACACTATCTTGCTCATTTTCTGAACATAGTGCATCTGCTTTGTAGCATGTTTAATGTTAATAATTAGAAGGCTTCATTGCCTAACCGCATATATCTGATTACCGGTCTATTAGTTGGGTCTTTGCGTTACACCTAGCTCGTTTCCTTAGCATTTTCCATCCCGCAGGCTGTATCGTGGAAATAGGTTTGGCGAGGGCCTTTGCTACCTCTTGATGCGGTAGATGCTTAGTGTGTATAAATATTCGTCATACGTTCATCCCTAAGCTTTTGTCATCAGTTTCTTCGTTTGTCTTATCTAAGTTTTTTCCAGCATTCATCTTAACTGAGTTTTTTTTTTGAGAACTCGCAGAAGATCTGCTGTTATTATATTAAGCAACAGGAAAAGAGTTACACAAACAGTATCGGACCCTGCCACCAAGACCTGGGGCAAGTCCACGATAAGAATTTGGGTAGGTAAGAATTTGTCAAAATACTATAGTCAACGACAACCAATTTCAGCACTGCATCAACTAGGGTTCTTCTTCAGATGGTGTTCCAAGCATGACAAGGAAAAAACGAAAAAAAACACCTACAAAGCAGCAAGCAAACATGCACATCGAGACCATCACGTTCTCCCACTGAGTCCATTCGCATTGTGGACGTGGATACACCTCGGTTTCTCCATAGGGTAGTGCTAGTAATCCTCCGGAGGATATTTTCCTTCCAGCCTCCTAGTCCAGAGAGTGAGGTGTCCAATATTTGTTAAAATTCTAGATTTGATTTGTTGCAGTAAAAAAAGTCCCGTTTTTTCCTTCATTAAAGCAAAAAAAGGTTCACCTAGAAATAAAACATACAAGACAAGTAGGACACCTCGCCGGAGACCTGGTAACAAAAATTTTGTGCTATTACTACTTAACATTGTATTAGAGGTCAGATTTTTCAAGTTGAAGTCCCGGTTAACACAGTACTATTAGCTAAATTAGTTGGGGCTTTCATTCTTCTCACGTCTAGTTCTGTCTAGCTAGCGTTGACGCGAGGATTGTTTAAATGTATTGTCCATCGTACTTTGGACTTTTGGTTGTATAAAATTGCTGCACTAGGCATATATACAGTCTAATGAAGATTTACCCATTTTCATAACCACAATGCAAAGCACTACTAAGAAATAAGAGCTAATAGGATACAATATATCTCTTATCTGAAACGTACAAGCATATATACAGTCTAATGAAGATTAATTTTCATAACCACAATTCAAAGCACTATTATAGATTCTCCCCTAATATTTCTTCAAATTTTGTTCTATATACAAGTACCAAAACTTATCTATCGTATCTAAAGGTATAATTGTTGCACCCCCATGGGGCTCTCACAGCGCATGTTGCTTCTGGACCGTTAGATCTCCATATCTGGGCAATCTCATCCGTTTATTCTGGGCAGAAAACGAGTGGTCCGATTTGCCCTCCCACTAGCTAACCCCATGCAACAGCCATGTGTTACCCGCCAGTGGCTGCACGTGGGTCCCACTTCCATCCGGACCCGCATGTCGGTCACTGTGGGTAAATTTCGTAGGTGGTATTGGCCCTCCGGCTAGCTAACCCCATGCAACAGCGATGTGTTACCCGCCAGTGGCTGCACGTGGGTCCCACTTCCGTCCGGACCCGCATGTCGGTCACTGCGGGTAGATTTCGTGAGTGGTGGAAAAAGATCTCCACCCGCAGGGGTAGATTGGGTAATTCCTCGCGCGGTGGTCAGATGAGCCAAAACTACAGCCCGTGGTCACAACCCTAGCCATTTCCCATCTCCCGCTCCCCGCCGTCGTCGGCCTCCTCCCCGTCGCCGCCGCTCGCGCCACCTCCCCGTCGCCTCCGCTCACGCCACCTCCCCTTCCTACTTCTTCCTCTCTCTGTCGCCGCCCTTCGCCCCGCCGGTCGGCAGGAGACCGAGTTCATCGTGTCGCCATCGCCGGAGGAAGTGCAGGTCATCGCTGACCTCCTTCCGCACGGTAGGAGGCCAGGAAGGCGACGACTTCGAGCGAGCCGACCAGCCCGACCTCGATTTCGTCTAGCGGCGGCTGCCCGCGTGCGGTTGGGAGGCCTGGACGCGGCCGCAGCGGCGGCAGAGAACGCGCACCCGAGCGAGGGCGGCTGGATGCGGCGGTGGAGGCTCGCCGAACGGCCGGACGCGCGGTGCTGGCCGGACGCGGCGACGGCTGGACGCGGCGGCTGTACCGGCAGCGGCGATGGCGCATCCCCGACTCCGATTCGCTCACCACCTGCGCTGGAAGCGGGGCCGAAGGTGGCGGCTGGACGCGGCAGAACGGCGGCAAGGATACAAGGTCAGGCGCAGTACGGGCTTCTCCCTCGTCTCTCTCCTCTCCCTTTTTACCTATCTCTCTCAAATCTCACTCTCGTTTCTCACTTTTCAGCTGCAGGGAACGGTGGTGGAGTGGGTGTGATTCAAGGACGGCCGGGATCTAGGGCAGGTCCGGCCAAATCGTGGCGGGCGGCGGATTTCGAGCGCAGGCAACAATGACCTTGAGTGTGGGTTTTCATCTTCTTCCCCAGCCATTGACGAGATCCAAGGGAGCAGAGTGTCATCTCCTAGCCTCACCATGTAAGCTCCTTCTTCTGGCTTGTGGCAAGCTTTGTTGGTTTGCCTCACCATGTTCATTGGAAACCTGATAGAGTAGAATTAGATTAATGTGTAAATCAGTTGTCGATTGCTACATCTTCCAGTTTATGATGTATCTTTGTTCATGGAGTGCTTACTAGAGAGGGTGTTCATAATTAAAATTTCATTTCAGTTGTATATTTTCCTTTATAAGGCACTATTTTGTTTTTCTGAAACCTAAAGTATGTTATGCAGCTCAAGAAGGTGATTTCAGATCTTCTTGTAAGGTACTTCGTAAATCAGCTGTCAATTGCTACATCTTCCAGTTTATGATGTATCTTTGTTCATGGATTGCTTACTAGAGAGGGTGTACACAATTGAAATTTCATTTCAGTTGTATATTTTCCTTTATAAGGCACTATTTTGTTTTTCTGAAACCTACCGTATGGTATGCAGCTCAAGAAGGTGATTTCAGATCTTCCTTGTGAGGTACTTAAAAAAGTATGTGTTCTCATACGAGATGCAGCCGTATGCCCATACCTTTGTTTATGAGATTTGATTTTGTGACATGTTTGTCCTTTTTTAGGTATTGGCCGAGGTGCGTGGAATTTTATGGAATGAATTCCTAGGCATCAACAAAAGGACATGTGCAATGGTGTAAGTTCCTACTAGATCTGAATCTTGAATGATTACATTATGGCACTATCAAATCTCAGGTTTTTGTACCCAGTGAGTTGTTGTAGGTAACAAGTTTGGTGTTGAAAAAAACGTTGATTTCTGTGATCTTTCATTCGTGAAGGATGCCAATGATGCACAATGAGGAGATGGTTGGGCCTTGTGGTGTGCTTACAGCGGCAGCTCTCCTGGCAGTGCGGTGTTCTCGGCTGGAGTAGGGCGACCTTGGCAGCAAACTCGCCATCTCTTTCCCTAGGTATACCAGCTATCGCCCCTCTCCTCTCTTCTTTGATTTTGCAATGCTTTTACAATGCTTTATTATCTACTATGTATGAGCTACTATTTACAATGCTTTTATTGCCGAACAGGTTCAGCAATGTACGCCAAATGCATACCACTCGGCATGCCATCTTATTTGTTGCTTTTAGGATGTAACATGTGCTCTAGGTGGATTAGTACAGATACACATAATATAGTATTTTTACTCATGAACAAGAAGTACTCATTTTTGTCCATAGTTCTATGCTTCAAATCGGTTGAGAAATCTAGCAGTTTTATTTGGCTATTGTACAGATCTGCTCTAATACTGCCCAACTTCTCGGTTTTCAAATTGCTTGCGGTGAACATTCGGTTAAGTGTAATCTTCAGTCCCTGTATTTGGAAATTGCCTACTGCAAGGTTTGTTGCTCTACTTTTTCTTTTACATTCATGCTCTTTACAGTACCCATCATTCATCTTGGAAATTTCCATTTTTTCGTACAGATCACGATCCATTTGCACCCAATAGCTTTAGGTGAAAAATAAAACAGTGTTGTTCTAAAGAGTAGAAATTTCCCATTTATATGTGAGACCTTCCTTCTCTAAAAATGGATTCAAGGTATCATATGCTTCTTGTGCTCATAGGTTAAATATATTACTGCAATTTACCTGCAATGAGCTCAGATATGTTAGCTTTGTAATGTCCATGCAGATGTGCTGGTGTATATCGATCTGAACCATGAATAGATGTTTATGGATGGAGGGTGAATATTAGCAGATGGTAGGTATCATTTTTTCTAAGTTGACTTCTAAATTTTGTAGGAAATAAATCATGTAGTTAATATTTTTATATGGTATATTAGGCTCTTAGTCAGGCTATCTTATCTTTAACCAAATTTTAAAATTAGCAAGTTGGAAGAAATAAGACATTTTTACCTTGATTAAAACCTTAACTGAAGCAATACAGTTGTTGTTATTTGTATGAACAGCCAGCATGTACAGTGTACATGTATTAGTTTACTATTTGCTATTTTTCCTTGCTATTTATTTGAATATAGGATGGCATTTGGATGCTTTTGTCTCTAATTCCTCGTTCTTACCAGTGCACTTCAGCAATACAGTTGTTGTTATTTGTATGAACAGCCCAGCATGTAGAGTGCAAATGTATTAGTTTAGTATTTGCTATTTTTGACGGAACAGGTAGGTTTCCTCTCGCGCCGCCGCCGCGTAGGTAGGTTTCCTCTCGCGCCGCCGCCGCTGTCGCCGGGCGCCGCGCCGCCGCCGCGCCCCCGCCATGGAGTCCTCCGCCTCAGCCACTCATCCGCCAGGCTTCTCGCAGCGCTGGGTGCCGGAGGGCAGCCCGGAGTCGTTCTCGTCCGGGTCGCCGCGGAGGGATGCCCATGTCTCTGGGCTCGGCATCTCCTCGGCGTCCTCGGGCGGAAGTGTTGCCCCGCGGCCGGAGCTGAGGGTGACGAACCAGCCGGAGGGGCGGGCGCCGGTGCAAGACCGTCTCGTGTGGGAGTTGCCAAAGCCCTCGCGGGGCAAGCAGTGGACGCGACGCATCGAGGCCAGGAAGGACGTCGGCGCTTCAGGCTGGGGAGCGTCGGCGCCGGAGATGAGGGGGCTCTGCTTCCGGTGCTACCTGCCGGGGCACCGCAAGCGGGACTGCACAAACGCTGAGGTTTGTATGCGATGCTGGCAGAAGGGGCACCCAGCCATGGAGTGCAAGAGGCCCAGAAGCCCGTCGACGGAGGAGGAGCTGCGGGGCTTGGCGCTCGCCAAGTTCGCTCGCCGCGGGTCGCCGGAGCGGGCGCGTCATGGGCATGGTCGCCTGGAGGGTCGGGGCAGGCGGGAGCCTTCGCCTCCGCTTCCGCCGCCCCCGCCGCGCGCGCAACAGCCGCTGCCTTCCCCGCCGCGCATGCACTCACCGCCACTTCCCCCGCCCCCGCCGCGTGCTTCGAGGCTGCCGCCCATGGAGGAGGGGCCGCCGCTTGCGGTGGTGCCGGTTTGGGAGCCCGCGCGCGTGGCTGCCGGGGACGAGGCTGTGGTTGCGCCACCGCTGTGTGTGGTCAGGAGAACGGCGGCCATGTGCGACCTGGAGCAGAGGCTCCAGACCGCCATGGTCGCCACCGTCGGAGGGCGTAGGCCGGCCGTGGTCTGCGACCAGGTGCTGGCGGCGCTGAAGTGGCGCGGGGTGCCGGAGGGTACCGTCTCAGTCCATGCGTTCGCGCCTGAGGACTTCTTGGTGGTGTTCGAGTCTAGGGAGTTGCGGGATCACGTGGCGGCGATGCCGCCGGTGCTGGTTGCTGGGGCGCCGCTGTCGTTCAGGCCCTGGAACAGGCAGGCGCAAGCGGAGTTGGTTCCCATGAGGAGTCGGGCCTCCCTGGTCCTGGAAGGAATTCCCCCGCACGCGTGGGACACGACGGTCGTCGAAGATTTGCTCGGTAGGAGTTGTGCGGTGGACTCGGTGGCGCCGGAGACGAAGTTGAGGAGCGACATGTCATTGTTCAAGCTCTCAGTGTGGACGTCAGATCTTGAGGCTATCCCGGTGGCGAGGGTGTTGGCTGTTCCTGAGCCGGCCCCGGGCGGCGGTGCACGTCCCGCGGCGGCGACCATGGCGGCTGGCCTGGTTGGCGCTGATGGTCAGCCCAAGGAGGAGATTCGTACCCTTCAGTACCGCGTTCTGATCCACATCGCCAGGATTGAGGAGGATTCGTCGGAGGGGACGGGCCGCTCTTTGGGCGCCAATGGCAGTGGGCATGGTGGCCGGGGCGAACCGGATGGGAGAGGAGGTGACGGAGGAGATGGTGACCGGGGCGGGCGTTGCCGGAGGATCTCCAGGGACTTGGCGTGGCGACGCGGAGTCCCCGACCGGAGACGTGGGCCGGGCGGAGTGTACCAGCGCAGCTCCGCCGCATGCGTGGCCGTGGCGGCGCCGGAGTTGGAGAAGACCTGGCCGTTGCCAGGGATGGCTAGCCCCGCGCCGCTCACCGTTCAAACGAGCCTGTCCAGTCAACCGCAGCAACGGCAGCCTTTGACTGACAAAGACGCTGTGGCCCATGCAGAGCGCGCAGAGGCTACAGGAAAAAGCAAGGAGAAAGGAGGGCCACAGGGGCTAGCCGACGAAGGAGGAAAGCTTGCTGGAGACCCGCAGCACGTCAAGCGTTTGTCGGTGGTGCAGGATGTGGGGGCAGGGCCAATGAGAGAGCGTGGCGTGGCAGTTGTGGAGTCGCTGGCACCGGTGGTGGACCAGGTTGAATGGGTGGATGCAGCTGATTCGTTGCCTGGCGCGGAGCATGATGAGCTGGGTCCAGGCGGGCCTCCACTTGCGGACAGAGAGGTGGGGCATGACTCCAGGAGCGGTCTGTCCCCGACAAGCTCAGGCGGGCTCAGCCAAGGGGCTGCGGCTGCGGATCCGAGGCAAGGCGAGGAAGGTGGGGACGGGGAGTCTGGCGCGCGCAGCAGGGAAGATTTCGTCTGTGTCTCGGTCTCCTCCGTGGCGCGCCAGGACGAGTGTCTTGGAGCCACATCGTTCGTGGTGGACCCGCTGTGCCACGCCCAGGCGTGTCCGTCTCCAAGCCTGGGGGAGGAGAGTCAGAACAGCACTGAGTGGACGGGGCCCAATAGCAATATGCAACTGACCCCAAGAAAGCTGGGCCGTCGGTTCGAGTGGGCTAACAGGCCTGAGGCTGGGCTGGTTCAGCAGGTAGTTGCGCAGGAGCAGATTTCTGGAGATGAGGAGCTTCCGGTTGAGAGCTTAGAGCTGGCTAGAGTCAAGAGCTTTTGCTCTTCCATCCTAAAAACCCTGGCACCACCCCTGCTGAGCGAGTTTGAGAGGACTACGGGCCTTAGGGCGGATGCGGAGCCTTTCACTCCGAAGAGAGTGACACGTAGGTCTGCGGCCGCTTTGGCGGGCACGCAAGTCAAGATGGCGTCGGCCGCGGAGAGCTCTCTACTCAAGGCCTTGGGCTTCTGCCCGGAGAACCTCCCCGTCAAGGAGGACGACATGAGACGTTTCAAGGAGTTCTTTGACTCACCGATCCAGGACGCGCACATTCGTGTCCTCGCGGCCATTTTTGGCAAGGAGCTACCCACGAGCTTTCACAGGGAGACGCTTGGCACGAGGGCAGTGCCGGCGCACTGAGCCACAGGGGGTGGATGGAGTCTGGAGTTTTAGTGTTTTTCCATGGATTGTACCTTTGAGTTGTTATGCTGGAATGTTCGCGGTCTGAACGATCCAGCGAAGAGAGATGCAGTGCGTGAGTTCATAGCTAGTCTTAGAGTTAGTGTGGTGTGTCTCCAGGAGACGAGACTTGATGTAATCGATGATTTCTTTGTTATGCAATGTCTAGGGCCATCGTTTGATGGTTATGTGTATTTGCCCGCGGTGGAGACGAGAGGAGGTATCCTGCTAGCATGGAACAAGTCCATTGTGGACATAGAGCGAGTGAGTTATGACGAGTTTGCGGTTACCGGAGAAGTCATCCCTAGGGATAACAACAGATGGTGGATTACCACTGTCTATGGGCCGCAAACGAATGAGGACAAGTTGAGGTTCCTTCGAGAGCTTTCGGAGAGGCGGAGTTTGTGTCCGGGGCCGTGGTTGCTTCTTGGCGACTTTAACATGATCATGTACGCGGACGAAAAGAACAATGATCGCCTAGATAGGACCATGATGGCGAGGTTTAGGAGCTTTGTTCAGGAGCATGAGGTCAAGGACTTATACCTACATGGGAGGAGGTTCACTTGGAGCAGCGAGCGTGAGGTGCCCACTCTTACGCGCATTGACAGGGCGATTGCATCTGTGGACTGGGACCTCATGCACCCAGACTCCATCTTGCAGGCGTTATCCTCTTCGGTGTCGGATCATGCACCCATACACCTCTCTTTGAGCGCGGCGTTCAGGCCAAAGAGGAGGTTCAAATTTGAGGCCTTTTGGCTGAACCTTGAGGGGTTTGAGGTGGCCCTGAGAGAGGCTTGGGTCTGCGACCCTAGCATTGTGGATCCGTTCAGACGCCTGGACGCGCTGTTCCGCAATGCGGCGGAGTACTTCCAGGCTTGGGGAGAAAGGAAAGTGGGGAACATCAAGCTTAAGATCGCTATGGCCAACACCCTGATCCTAAGGTTCGATGTCGCTCAGGAGTCGAGAGTGCTCACGCATGCGGAGGCGTGGTTGAGGCGAACGCTAAAGCACGTGGTGTTGGGGTTGGCGTCTCTTGAACGCACAATCGCGAGACAAAGATCGCGAATCAGATGGTTGAGAGAAGGGGACGCTAACACCAAGTTGTTCCATGCGGTGGCTAATGGGAGGAGAACCAAGAACTACATTGCCTCGGTGAGAGTTGGAGAGGAGATTGTGACAACTCAGGAGAGGAAGAATGAGGTGTTCACTGAGGAGTACAACAGGCTCATTGGGAGCATTCAAAATAGGGAACACACCCTGGACCTGGAGGCTTTAGACATCCCTGTGGCGGACTTGAGTGAGCTGGATTCCATGTTCACGGAGGAGGAGGTCTGGAACACAATCCGTGAGATGCCAGGTGATCGGGCGCCGGGCCCGGATGGGTTTACTGGTGCTTTCTACCAGCGCGCTTGGCCAGTCATAAAGCCGGACATCCTTGCCGGACTCATGAAGCTATGTGTGGGAGATGGGAGAGGCTTCGCTCGGCTGAATCGAGCGCTAATCACCTTGATACCTAAGAAACCGGAGGCTATAGAGACAAAGGATTTCAGGCCGATAAGCCTGGTGCATAGCTTTGCCAAGTTGTTCTCGAAAATCATTGCCAATAGGCTACGGCCAAGGCTTGGAGAGATCGTCAGCATGAATCAATCAGCGTTCATCAAACACAGGAGTTTGCATGATAACTTTGTCCTTGTGAGGCAAGTGGCCAGGAAGATTAACATGAGGAGGCAGACTGGAGTCCTGCTAAAGCTAGACCTAGCCCGTGCTTTTGACTCCATCTCTTGGAGCTTCTTGTTTGAGGTCATGAGGAGAATGGGGTTTGGAGAGAGGTTTTTAAAATGGATAGCTCTGCTGCTATACACGGCAAACACGAGGGTTATGGTGAATGGTGTTCCAGGCGACCGCATTTACCATGGCAGAGGCCTAAGACAGGGTGACCCCACGTCACCCATGCTTTTTGTGGCGGCCATGGAGGCTCTATCCGCCATGGTCACCAAGGCGGCTGGAGAGGGACTCTTCGGAGACCTAGCCTCTATCTCGCCTTTACAGAGAATCTCGGTTTACGCTGATGACGTTGTCATTTTCATCAAACCGGAGTACAGGGAGTTGAGAGCGGTGAGTCTCATGCTTAGTATGTTTGGAGAGGCCTCGGGCCTACGCGTTAACTTCAGGAAGACGACGGCCACCCTGATCCGAGGAACTCAGGAGGAGGAGGAGAGGACTACACAGACGTTGGGCTGTGGTCTGGCGAGGTTCCCAATTAGGTACCTAGGGCTCCAGTTGGCGCTCAGGCCTTTATCAAAGGCTGAGTGGCAGCCGCTCTTGGACCAGGTGATCAAGTGTGTACCTGCGTGGCAAAGAGGGCTCATCAAGAGAGAGGGGAGACTAGTCCTGATCAACTCTGTGGTTGCAGCCAGAGCAGTGCACCAAATGATAGTCGCGGAGGCGCCAGTGTGGCTTCTGGAGGAGATAAACAGGTGGTTGAGAGCTTTCTTTTGGGCCGGTAAGGATGAGGTGCATGGGGGCCAATGCCTTGTGGCTTGGAGGAGCATATGTAAACCTAAGGAGTTCGGCGGCTTAGGGGTGAAAGACTTGAGTTTGCAAGGCCTCGCCTTGAGGTTGAGATGGATGTGGCTCAGACGCACGGACCCGGCGAGGCCTTGGCAAGGCCTACCCGGGTTGAAGGATCCACTTGCTGAGGGAGTATTCCAGAGCCTAGCGCGCTTTGTGGTAGGGGATGGACGGCTGACCTACTTCTGGAGGGATAGATGGATAGGTGGTTACACTGCGGAGGAGCTGGCGCCGGAGGTTTTCGCTATGGTGGCCGCCAGGCGGAAGAACACTCGTCTAGTTGCGGAGGCCCTGCAGGGGGATGCGTGGATAGATGACATACCAGGGGAGATGACGGAGGAGCTCTGGAGGCAATGCCTCGTCCTATGGGAGGCGGTGGAGGATGTCGACAGAGATGTCTCCACACCTGACCGCATACTTTGGAAAGGTGCGGAGCCTGGAATATACTCGGCAAAATGCACGTATGAGATGTTGTGCCAAGGGAGTGTGAGATGGAGTATGAGTACACCGGTTTGGGGCTCCTTTTCACCTATGAAATGCAAGATCTTCGCCTGGTTGGCTCTGAGATACCGCTTGTGGACGTCGGATAGGAGGGCAAGACATGGGTTACAAGAGCACCCGAATGTGTGCTACATCTGTCTGCAGGAGGAGGATAATGTGGACCACATTCTTACTCTATGCCCGTATGCAAAACAGGTGTGGTGTAGGGTGCTGCACAGTGCAGGTCTGAGGTTGGCAGACCCAGGGTCCGTGGGGAACCTACAGAGATGGTGGACGGAGGCCGGCAAGAGAGTGAGGAGGTTCGATAGGAAGCGTTTCGACTCCATGGTTATCAGCACGGCATGGACGATCTGGAAGCAGCGAAATGCGAGGGCTTTCGGTAACGACAGGGAGCAAAAGACGGTGGACCAGATGGTTACCCAGATCAGAGAGGAGTTTCACATGTGGGAGAGAGCCAGGAGAGGAGCGAGGCTTGATGTAGCGAGAGAGTAGGCATAGGCGGAGGGAGGGGGGTGTGTGTGTGTTCGCAGCACCTTGGTGCTGTTCTTGTAATTTGCTATGCTTCTCTTCTATAAAGATAAGGCACGTTTTTGCGCGTGCTCTCGAAAAAAAAAAAAGTATTTGCTATTTTTCCTTGCTCTTTATTTGAATATAGGATGGCATTTGTATGATTTTGTCTCTGATTCCTTATTCTTATCAGTGCCCTTTAGTTTCATTTCAGGTCATGGTTGTCTTACAATAATGTGGAGTGCTGCAAAAAATATTTATTTGCTGGCGGGCACTTTGAATTTGTCCCCAAGGTATTATTTCAACCCCTGTTGACCATAAATAGGGAAATTTACAACCATGTTTAGAATTGGCAAATCATATTATTTGTTATATATTCTATAGCAGATATGCTAAGTTTCTCCAGACATATTGTGCCTTCCAAATCAGTTGAAAATGAGTGACATTGTTGTCGAACCATGCAACTCTCTTTTAACTCCGAAGCGTCTGAAACTATATGCTGATTGTGTGGTTGTTCTTGACAATACAACTCCTAATAGAATAGTCCGCCTTTGGTTGATTTAAATTTTGGACCAATGGATTTGTGTCAGACTTCCAACATTTGGTTTCCTGTTTTTCTTGTGGCATGCTTGATCTGATTTAAGTTCCTGTAGTACTTTTTAAAATTTGATGTGTGAGATTTGATTTTGTTTGTGATTTGTCCAGGTCCCGCTCGCTGGTATCTCTGGCTACTGCTACAGCTATGGCGGTCTCATTACCATCAGGTACCTGGATGCACGGTGACGGCGGACTGCGACGCAGGACAGTCGTGAAGGTTGGAAACATGAGACAAAACCAGACCCCAAGGTGAAACCCCTAGCGCCAATCACGCCTCCCCCAATCCCCGCAGCCATCAAGCAAGAAAAATGAAGAATGGCTAATCTACTTCACCTCCTGGGGCGAGAGCCCTTCCCCTAGCTCCTTCAAAGCATAGTCCACAGTATACACCATAGAGCAGGCAGACGAAACATATCCCTTGGCCGATACAGTAGCTTGCTTGCTTGTATTCTAATGTTCATTTCAGAGACAAAACTTCTAATGTTACTCAACTTTTTACATGTTCTGTTACTGAACTTTTTACATGCTTTTTTCATGAATTTTCTGGAAAAGGGGTAGATTGGAATGTGCAGCATAACATTTAGATCTATTACAATCACTTTATCCACTTCATCTACAGATTTAATCATGGAGTATTTTTTTCCTTGTAGATATCATTGCCTATCCAGGAGATTGTGCTTATTTCTTCACATAGTGAATCTCTGAGATGTCGTGAAAAAGGACAGCCTTGGCCAAATGACCACAAGTAAGGGCACAACCAAGTGGTACTGTTTCTAGCTTCTGAACATAATGCATTTCTTTTCAGGTTTTTTTACTGTTACTACTGCAGTTATTTATTTATCTACTGCAACATTTGTATAGTTGGTGCATTTCTTATCCACTAACTGACCAGAGGATTATAAATGATAAGCAATAATTAGAACTTCTAGAAAAAAGAAGAGTTTAATGATTTGGGGCAAAAAATAGGCAAGATGAATGATTGTTGTATTTAAGCCAATCACTCATATAAAGAACTACTCCGGTTTATGTACTATTTGTAGTTATGGTGAACATGGCAACAAACAAAGCAAGCAAGAATTAGGAGTAGGAAGATGTAGAAGATGTATATTATTATGATTTTAATTAGTTTGTTGTACGATGTCCTTGCTAAATGGAAGGTTCGGCTATACACCTTAAAAAGTTGGTGTTCGACAAAATATTCAAAACTACGTCCTTCTGATGCACAATACTTCCCTACAGCCCCTGCCACAAGACTATAAGTTTCAATAGTGCATATGCATATTTGTACAAAATGACTCATTATAGAGTGGGTTTTCCGCCTTATGGCCAAGCCTTTTTCCAAAAAAATTGCTATGGAAAGGAGTTGTGCTTCTACATATATGAAATTATGTTGTCAATTCTATCAGGTGCTGCTTTTCTCATAATCGCCCAACTATATTTTCAGTTTACTAACTGTAGTTTTGCTCCCACACTTCCAGGTTGTTCATATTTTTAAACGACAAAGGCATTATTAAAGAAACTCAAATTTTTTCACCTTCTTTCTTATTTTTCAGGCATTTGTGCACACTTTAAAGAAAATATTCATACATGCACAGGAACAACCTTGGGGGCAAAAAGAGATATGCTGTTAATTCATGTATTTACCTCACCAAAAAAGGCAGCCATGCAAGTTGTTTTGAGGTTGTTATTTACTCAGATTAATCCTGATTTGTTTTGAAATTTTTGCAGAGGCATAAAACATTCCTCTAGACATATAAGTAGCCTACAAATCCAATTGTTGCAGGTCCAGAGAATGGCAGGACCACATTAATGCGCTTGGCCGAAGATCATGGCGATGTGCGTAGCCATAGGAGATTATGGCGAGGTGCTGGCAAGGTATGGCCGTAGGAGATCAGGCTGGTCTCTTTTTATTTTGATCTTATTTTCCTTTTTCGTAGATGGCAGTGAAAGAACTATAACTGAAAAATTGAACATGGCCACACTAAAGTTACTGAATATTGATGTTCCAATTTCAGATAGCATGTGATTTCTTCCCATTCCCAAGATTATAGAAATATAGTATATCTAATATATAAATATATATGCTTTATTAGCTCTGTAAATTAGCACGAGGAGCAATATATTTCTCGATATGATTCTGCTAATTACATATGTTTTAACAATCATCTTTTCTATTATGCATGTTCTAGGTAGATCTCACTACTAACTACTACTAACTACTTGCATATTTTTTATGCAGAGGTGGAGATGAGCATGAAGCTATTGCTGCTCAAACCATGGGAAAGGAGCAAATATCAACGCCAAAACATGTATGTTTGCTCACTGGATTGTACTTGCCTCAAGAGGATTCTCTTGTTCCAATCTCAAACATTGGTTTATATGGATTGGTACAATCTCAAAGATGTATGTTGTGAATAATTTATCATGTTCCAATCTCCATGCCCTCCTCCTCCCACGCCAAGTTTCATCCCTTCCTGCATCCTCTCCCAACCATGGCGCTTTTGCCGTGGACCTGGTCGTTGCCGCCATCGTCCTGGGGCAGGGGAGGAGTGTTGGCTGCCAGAGGCCATCCAAGGCGCCATCGCCGCCATCCTTCGGGTCCTCTCGCCGCTTCCTCTGCCTTCCTAGATGAGTTGTTGCTTGGTCCTCTCTCTCTCATGGAAGTGCTGATGCTCCTTTTGTCTCTAATTTATCACAAGCCGCTCTCCTTTTTTATGTGTATGTGTGTGTTCTGATGTAGATATATTGTTGCGGGCAAACTGTTCGATGATATGCTTATGAGGCATGGAAACGTTCATCCTTATGGATCTATGGTTACATCAGCAAGGTGAGCCCTTTTTCTTCACATGTTTGCAGCAGGAAGTGATTGTCCACAGTTTTATCCTCTTGCAAAGTTTGGTTATTTGTGATTTTAATGAATAAACTGATATTTTCTTCTCCTGTGGAGAGAAAGTTGTGACAAAAAAGAGGTTTTATTGTCTACAGGAAGATATGCATAGCTTTTCCTATAAATTTCCTTTCTGATGGATAATGAAAAATGGCCATCGGAAACGTTCCATGCCGCGCACAGGACCAGTAACCTCCACACCTATCAATTGGTTCCCTCTAGCACCTGCTGTTTTTTATACTACGGAGCATGAATATATTTTATCATTGTTTTGTAGTACATCATATTATCAGTAAAATAGTTTGTTTGATGGCTTATATATGCACTTCTTCTTTTCAGGTTCAGTTTAGAGCCATTGATCTATCATAAAGCATGATGATAAGTGTATTGCGGCATGCAGGTTACTGTTGTTTGGACCATGGCATCACAGATTGCGGACTCTGATCTTGCTGCCAATTGATGGACATGAGTTTGAGGTAAAATCCTTCTTTGCATTTGCTACCTTTTCTACCAGAATATGCAGATTACAAGGAAGTATCTGTATTTTTGTCCTCTGAACTGACATAGGGGGTCTGTATTTACTCGTGGCTTATTACAAACATAACTGATCTTATGTATTTGTGTAAGTACATACAAAATGGTTGCTTTACAGTATTGAATTATCTATTGGAATCTTAATAATCATGTATTATTTCATTTGTCTTGACTAGGGAAACTACCAGCTTCCAAGATTCAATGCGTGTTGGACGCCTATATATAGTGCAGATTTATGCTTAATTAATTATTCTCTTGCACATTCTTCGTAAGCTTTAAGATCTGATTTAATCAAATATTCAGTTGGGGGGCCAGTTTGCTCATAATCCGGGAACACAGAAGGTTAAGCTCTTCTATTGATATTTCAGGCTATGGTATGTCTAATGTGAGAATTTCTTCGCCGGTTGTTATTTTGAATCTCTCTGTATTTTATCTTGCATGTTTTTGGTGCTGCCGTAGACTTCTCTTTCAAATTTCATTTGCATATATGTGCTGGCATTCTCATAAGATTCACACCTGTATCATGCAGGTTGTTGAGATTCTGAAAAATTTCATCCTTGAGGCGATGATGAAGCCCAACCATACGTACGAGACGTACTCACATGGCTGAGGAGGTAAAATAGTGGCCACCATCACATTCTACCCATCAATTCACCGCCCTTGTCCTGCCTATGGGAGTCTTAGCTGTGTAGAAGTCGTATGGACGGTTTTGAGGATGCAAATAAGATACTAAAGGATAATCCATACTAAATTATTATAAATTTTAGATTCCATACACATTCTCTCTTCTCTGTTAAAGCACCTCTCATGGTCATCATAGCTCAAATGTGATATCAGCAAACCTATCACTTAGATTATTGTGCTATCTTATTCTCGAGCGAGCTTTTGTTGATTACATATCTATATGGGTTATTCCTAGACCTAGAAAAGGGTCTAAAATATTTTCAACATGGTTTACGTATAGATTCAGCAAAGGATTTAAGAATATCTTCCACAACTTCTGTTGGATAGAGATAATTGGGCACTTGGTATGTTGTGCAGACTTTTTTTTTCTGGGAGCAAGTTGTACATATAAGTTCTCGACTCTCTCTCTCTCTCTCTCTCTCTGAATCACTGCATGTTTTCTGAAAGTTTTTATATCACATCATGGTGGAAACTAAGATGGGGAACAATGTGTTCATTCATTGTTTATCTATTAGGAAACGAAGCATGTATAGTTTTTGGGGTGGATCTTGAATGTGTGATTCTTCTCATTACCCGTTGATGCAAAGTGGAGACCGTTCCATCCTTTGGTTTCCTATTAATTTCTAGAATCTATTAGGATCGATGCAGACAATACTTGCAACTTAATATTCAGAATTGTAGGCTCTATCACAATGGTGTAGTGTTAACATGTTATATTGGATTGTTTAACGTTTTATTCAGTATTTTAGATCTCTTCAGATTCTTTTTGGTGCTTATACTTTTCACAGTAACGAGTTTCCTACCCTCACATTTTTATGTGCTATGTTTTCATAAACCACTGCCCAACACCATTTGTTTTATGGATGCTGGTGTTGGCAACTTCAGACTTCTATTTGATATAATGACATGGCTATGAGGAAGAAGGAATGGTCGACTGATCTTTCCAGATGTAAATTTTATGTATGGTACATGCTATGTGAATAATCTAGGTGCTAAAGTTTCACAGAAAAAAAAATTGTCCCATGTTTAAGGTTTTGGCATATGGATAGTGGCTTAGTTACAATGAGTACTATTAGGGAACCCCGCTGGTTTGCATCAGGTTTGCCCCGCTTATGTCCCAAATTAAACCTCAATATCTAACGTTGTTAAGTATTAGAGGTCAAAATGTAATATCTTATTGTTCTGTTGGCCAAACTGTCAACATACTTTTGTCATTTTGTCCTGATCGCTAAGTACTATCAGCATCAGAACAAAGTTGAGAAATTTGCTGCGTCCAGGACTATCCAGGAAAAGCGACGGACTGATGCAAGACTGCAAGATACATGATATGTTGTGTTCTGTTGCTCTCTTCGTTAGCTGATAATTCTTCTCTAGCTCCTCTTCGTCAACTGATAATTCTTCCCAATACCGAGTTAAACAAAATGCATAATTATTCACTCTTTATTTAGTTCTTGCTTATCATCGATGTTCACAAATATAATGTATACAAAATGAACATTGGCACAAATTTTACGGGGTCGTGCGCCAAGGCGCACATCAAAATCTAGTATTTCATAGACTGTGCAAGATCATGGGTTGATGACTAGTATTACAAAATATTGTAAAGTAGAGAAAAATTACCTCCCATCCAGATATAACTTGGTTTTTCTTATCGGCATCGGATACCCAGATCTGAGCTGCAATTGATTCACCCTTTCGTAAATTTGGAAAATCATATACATCCATAGTCGCTGTAGCACCACCATATTGTGCGTCACTTGATTGATATCCACAATACTGCAAGAAACAATGTCATGTTTAAGTTGAAATGTTTCCTCATCGAATAATAAGAAAGACTAACAACAAGTGACTACATTGTTTTTTATTTGGCGTGGGCTGTCGTTGAATTAGGGGTGAAGCTCCCCTTAAGGCAAGGCATGTCAGCCGTTCTATCTTGATTTTTAATAACTGTATTTAGATGCACGTGTTTTTTCAAAACAATTTAAATGGTCATACATCAAAAGAGACTTTATATGAAAAAATTATGCTTGTTTTAGTGAACACTAAGGCTTCGAACCAAAACAACAATTAGGTATAAGAAATATAGAGTCATTTTTTAGGTTCGACGTGAATAAGATTGCTTGACTTACAGAGGTTTACAAATCTTATTATATACAAGATAATATTGAGCTATTTGTTATTCATACATGGAGAATTAGTGGTTTTAAAGATTTCTTGATATTTGAAAAGCAGATAATGTTTTCTATTGTGATATTAGCGACTCAATGAATTGACATTACTTTTGTTTAGGAAAATGATCTGATTCCCCCGGGGGATCAGGGGATCACGCTGTTGCAGCCTCCCTATTCCACGATCGACACGTGTCCGTGGTGGGCAAGGAAACTGAGTCCCACGTGGGTGGGGGCCACCACGTTCACCCTCCTCTCTATCTTCTCTGTTTTCCTGCAACTTTTTGCCGCACGGAGGAACCTCCCGTCACGGATCGCCGCCGCTCCAGGTAGGCCGCGCCGCCCGCCATGCAGCTCACGCTCCGCGGGTCCGCGCGCCGCCGGCAGGTGCTCCGCCGCCTCCCAGTCCGCCCGGCACAGTCCGCCACGCCGCGCCAGTCCCCCGCGGCCTGCTCCGCCCGTGACTAGGGCTGCAAGAGGCGGCGGACGCAACTTCTACGGCTGGCGGGCGGGCCGCCGTGCCCCAGGACCATGCTGCTCCCCCGCCGCCCCGCACCGTGCTGCTCCTCCGGTGGCCCCACGAATCCTGCTGCTTCTCCGCCGCTGCGCCTACACCTAGCACAAGCACGGCGCCACCGACCCGGCGGTGCTACCATGGGCGAGCCAGGTTGCTGCCGACAGCGGCCCTCGTTGCTGACGGCGGGCCAAGTTGCTGCCCGCGGTGGCCTTCCTTGCTGCCGACGGCTTGCGACATGCATTACATGGATTTTGCTGTCATATATAGATTTTTTTTGCTACAACCGTTCTATGGTTTTGCTATGTTAGTATACATATTTTGCTACTAAGTATTTTCGGTGATGTATTTAGGCGAAGTCTATTTTGATACAATAGAAATGACCTCGCCAGAGACCTTGTAAAAAATGTTGTGATGCTATTTTTTTTTGCTATAATTGTTTTGTTGTTTTGCTACTTTTAATATAGAAATTTTGCTACGAGGGTCTCCGGCGAGGTTTTCGTCAATGTTTTCCGATGATATTTGGGTTTTGCTACATTAGCATTTTTCTGCTACAATAGCATTTTTTTTGCTACGAGGTCTCCGGCGAGCTCTCCGGCGAGCTCAGCCTTTTTATTTAATTTCGTGACTGAATCGTTTTTTGCTACAATGTAGCAAAATCGGATTATTTTTTGCTGCCGGGAGATGGTTTTTTGCTACATTCAGTAAAAGCAGATCTGGCCGTTCAAGATGGCCGATCCGACGGCTGGCGACCCGGGGGCTGGGAAATCAGATCCCCGGGGGACGCCCAGCAGTTTCCTTTTGTTTATGCTAGAATTAAGCGAACGGTTACGTAAATTTATTATGGACCCGACACGTACACAGCCTAAATAATTACTTTTGTTTAGCCGGACACACCTATATTTGGTGGTACTCCATGTCACGTTTTTTTTTTTTTTGAGGGCGTGGTACTCCATGTCACGTGCAAAAGGTAAACCCGATCTTTTAGTAACTTGGAAAAAACAGAAAACACCAGGAGCCAACACGTAACCTTGGGGCAGTCATACATGCGCCAAAATCAACGACGATGTCAGCAGACTAATACACCGCTATGGATTTTAATAGCTTACAATTTTGAAAATGTTCTCATATTATCTTCATAAGTATAGCAATTTCTAAGAAATGAGCTGCCTCAATTCTCTAATATCTAATCTAATATTGACTACTATATTTAACATATTTATATTCACAGAGTTAATATTTTATCGTTATATTTTTCTTGAATATGTAAATATCATCTATTTATAGACAGAAGGAGCACATATGTTTCGGATTTACTAAAAAATTGGAATTGAATGAATTATGTAAAAGAAAATGTACGGAACAAAATAGCAAATTATATTAGTATGAAAAAATATGGTAAGGGCTAAGGAGAATGATATGCTTCATGCCATACACTAGTTGGCTTGATTTCAAGCTCACATAAATGCTGAGTGGTTAACATATTTAGATCGACCAGAAAGCAATTTATGTAAATTCACAAAGATATTTACGGGGGTCACGTTGCTAGTTCCCAAAATGGCAACAACCACGGGCGAATGTAGTGTCCATGTTGCGCCCGGGCTTCGCTGTCGCTGGCCCCATATGTTTGCATTTCTAGCTACGGGGGGCAAAACCATCGGCTTGGTGAGCAATCATGCCTTGGTGCACTGCTTTGCAATGGAAAAAGAAGCCACGGGGCCGACTCCGTTTGTTCTATATAAAAAAAATGACAGTGCTAGAAATCTTTCGGAGGTTCCAAACTTCCTAGCCTGACACGTGTCCATCTTCACGTAAAATCTTGACTTTGCTTTGTCGCAAAAAAAAACTCCCATTTTTGCTTCATTGAAACAAAAAAACGGTTCGACTAAAATAGAAGGAGAGCTGCGACTCGTTCAGACTTTACTTCGTCGCAGCAAAAAACTTTCCGTTTTTGCTTCGTTGAAGCAAAAAAAGTTTACTGAAAATAATAAAAGGACTCGCCAGAGACCTCGCCGAAGACTTCGTTAGCAAAAAAATTGTGCTATTGATGCTAAACCGACCTCGCTGGAGAACTCACCGGAGACATTGTAGCACAAGAATTATACTGAAGTAGCAGAACCGCATGACATTTTTAGCAAAATATTTATACTATTGTAGCATTGAGAACTACACCTCGCCAGCGCACTGCTGGCAGCATTTCAACTCCGGCTGATAGCACCGTCACTTGCTTCTTGCTGCACCGCTGACGATTGTTGGTACCACCATCAGTGACCATTTCCAGCACCGATGTTGACCTTTTGCAGCATCACCACTAACTATTGTCACCACTTTTGACAATTTGAAGCACCACGGGCCACGGCTAACTCTTTGCAGCAAGATAGCTCTTCTTTTGGAGCTCAGCCAACCACCATCCGCAGCATCGCCACTCTTTCTTTGCGGCTCTGCTGCCGCGCACGGCTTGCAGCATAGCAGCCCCTTTTTGCAGCTCCACCACCAACCACACACAACAAGACGGACCGGCCTTTGCAGCACCGTGCCGCCACAAATCGAATCCAGCCGGCGCTGCTTACTAGTGTCTGGGGAATGACCAGGATCCTGCGTCATAACCTTTGTAGCACCTATGTGGGCGGTTTGCAGCAACACTTCTCTGAAGTTGTGGAGCCTACAACACCGCCGTGACATGATGAAAATCCACAAAGCTCTAGGATTGGAAGATGGAGGCCATGGATGACGAGGTGCTTGGAAGTTGCGGCGGCCGGTGGGAAGCCCCCAGACGTCACGCCGGCGGCGGAGCGTTTGGGAGGCACGGGATTCGATGGTGGGGGTCGAGGTAGAGCCAATAAGAAGAAGGAGAAAGGCACGAGGTCAGCTTCAGCGTGCGGTCCTCGGTAGCGCCGACCTCTGATGACCCCATGGAAGACCAGGGAGGGCCGCATCGTGGCGGCCGCGAGCAAGGAGAGGCGCCCAAAAGGGGGAGAAGAGAAGGTGGTGGGGGACAAGAGGAGGCGGCGAGATCCGGAGCAGGGCGACGCTCAAAGGGAGTGGACGGTGGTGGAGCTCAGTCCGGCGGCGGAGACCGTTGCGGTGGGCGCGTGCGCAAGCTGGGGATTTTGTTTTCTCGTGCTTGATACGCGCGGAAGCAAAAATGCTAGACTTACGGACTGACTTCTACGTAAATGGCCTACGGGATGATGTGTTAACCACCTGTTGGTTCAGCTTTTTCCCCCTTCCGTGATTTTAGGATTGGGAATGCATCAGGTGATGCCACCTCAGCCCGTAAATCCCACTACGTAAACATGATCCCGTAGATGTAGCATTGCTGGCGAGGAAGAAAGTATGGGGTAGGAGGAAGATGGTGGGCCTAGGCAGAGACGCGTCCGTAGCTGGATGTTTTGCACGTCCTTTTCAAAAAAAAATTGGCGTGCTCTCAATCAAACTATTCTAGCAAATCGCCATATAGGTACAAGTGGCCAATGCCCTATCTGCGACCAGGCAGCAGAGGACGTTTTGCACATCCTTTTCAATTGTTCGGCAGCTAAGGTCACGTGGGGAACTGCTTGGTGGTCTAGAGACTTTGATTGAGGAGGCCTTGAGCAAAAATCAGGCATTGTGTATGCCAGCTACTAGTGATAAGTATGCATGTGCCAGACATAATTTCAAACCTAGAATATATATGGGACATTTGCTATATTATTAAATAAAACTGTGAAAAAGACATAGTAACACAAGCGTTTAAAACTTACGTGTGGTATTTGATGATCTACTCCTTGGTTCGAAGATGCTCTTAGCCTGGAACCTGTAAGTGTGACATTGGAAGTGCTACTAGAGGATGGCACTCGGATGTGATTCAATAATCTTCTCGTAGGCTCATAGTAGCTTGATGTTGCTGAACTTGCTGCCACACAATTCAAAGAAACTGCAAAGAGTACTACAACCAAAAGGTGCACTTCTTGTGGCATTGTGCATGCGTGATTGTGATCTCCAACGAATTTGGGACAGAGAGGTCACCTACAAAATTAACTAATTGCAACAAGGAGCAACTCCGCACGCATGCATCCACTCTGTCAGAAATGGTGTGCTTGACAAAAACTTAAATACTCCTCGCTCATCTAGAAAGATTGATAACATTTTAGAAGATTGATGTGCATACATCCTCACCTTCAAAGAATTTATTACTTGTAAATTCGAGGCATATCTATTAATCAATGAAAAGATGGAGTATTAGTAAAAGGCATATCTTTTAATCAATGAAAAGATGTACGAGTATATTTTCGAGGCATATCTATTAATCAATGATACTAGAAGGCATATCTTTTAATCAATGAAAAGATGCAACTACTAGTGAAGGGATATCTTTTAAAAAATGAAATGGTGTACTAGTAGAAGGCATATCTTTAATCAATGAAAAATGTAGGAGTATCTTTTCTAAGGAGTAGATAAATATCGTGATTCACTGCAAGTTATTTGTAATTCATTAGTTCTACTCCCTCCGATCCGGAAAGAGTGTCGGATGATTAGTACGATTACCATTTTATATTTAAGACCTTCTAAAATTAGCGCCCTTATTAATTGCACCGGTCACGTAAGATGTGACTGTCGAGCTCTGCCTGGACGAGATCCATCATCGGCGAGGATGTCCAGGCCATCCCCTTGTGCAAGGACGCACATCTCAACCTGCAGAAACGGCGCCATCCAAGATGGCCAGCAAGGAGGAGAAGGGCCGGCCGGCTGGAGATGCAGCCGCCCGCGGATCCCAGCCGCGCTCGCAGGCAGAGATGCAGGCCCCGAGACGCCGGCGTCCGCGAAGGGGAGGGCGCTGACCAGCCACGGCTACTGCGCGTGCTGCAGGCGGTCGCCAAGCCACTATGTCGTCACTGGTTGCCGCCGTCACCATGGACGGTAGAGCCGGCAGCTTGTCCTCCGGCTAGGGTTTGAGGTGCTTCTGTCGACGGCACGTTACTCGCCCTCAAATAGAGGAGGGAGGAGGGACGGCGGATATCCATGGTGAGCTCATCTAGGAGGAGGGCTGGCGGGATTCTCGTCTATGGATCTTGGTGGGTGGGGGATTGGGAGGGGATAAGGTGGAGTGGAGACGAGGAGGCGGCCTGCGCTGGGGAGTGGGGAGTAACTCGCGAGTTCCGTGCGGTGCAGGTGGGCCACTATGGGGAGTGCGGGTTACCGAGAATGAAACTACGAGGTTTATTTTACAAAATCGCTTTCCCGACACTTTTTTTGGATCGGAGGAAGTAATAAAAATGCATATCTTTTAATCAATGAAAAGATGTAGGAGTATATTTTCTAAGGCAAGAAATGAATGTGCTAAATACATATTTCTATTCACTGCAATCTATTTGTGCCCATTCCATATAAAGCTACCTAACTAAATCTACTATCTCTGGATCAGTTTATCAGGCACGCACATATAGTATAAGAAAACATTTTAACAATTATTTTGGTCAATGAAAGATTGATATCTTAGGGAATATAATGGCTGAAACACATATGATGGTTTTCAAATTATTTTTGCAAGAAACAATTCCCAACCCATCTAGACACATAGTTTAACCCATTATACAAAAATTGTAAAATAGTCCATTCATTTACTCCATGTGATAAGAAAGTTCTAAGCATGATTTTAATTGAGTAAAGTCAGTTTTAAACCCTGAGTTTGTAGTGTTGGTCGGAATCAACCCTTAAACTTTGAATTCCTCAAATTGGCACTCGGCCTGTACTCTCAATCCCGGTTGTTCCTTGCCAGCTGCTCATTTCTCTCCAGGATTGCTGATGTGGCAGCAGTACATGCTGGGAACATTGACTAATTTCTGACTTAGCAAATGGCCATCTTGTTCGTTGGCTTCCTCAGTTCCTCTCACGATGATGTCCTTTCTAGAGGAAAATGGGGTCAATAGCAGGCATGTCGTTGTTGTCTTGTTTAGTCGTCGAGCCACGCCGCTCCCCATAGTTTCCTCGAGACCATGGTTGGCGCCCGTCGCCGTGGCCACCCAACCTCCCAGTAGTATTCGGATCGCCGCCCAGCCCCTGCACGAGCTGCACGTCCGCGTCTCCATGATGTCCAACTGCTACCCGAGGCGCTCTTGGAGCGCGTCTTCGGCAAGCACGCAGGCTATGTGTAGTGGTAGAGCGGCACTGCACTAGGGAACCAGTCAAGGTGCCGACGGACGGCGGCCGTCGGCACAGCTTGTCTTGCCTTCGGCACAGGCTTGTGCCGACGGCAGCCGTCGGCACAATGACGCCTCGGCACAGGCAAAGTTGCCGTCGGCACAGCATCCTTTGCCGACGGCAAAGCCTTCGGCATAGAAATAACTCCGTTTAGTAATTCTGGCTCGAATTTTTCAAAAAAAATTCAAATTTTTTTTAAAAAAAATTTCAAATTTTTTAATCTCTCACATGCACCATTTTAACTCTAAGTACACTTAATATTAGGTCAAATTTCACTCATGGTTAAACTTTTCGGTCAGTCACCCATCCTCACACTACTCCACCCCTAGCACGCTTAACTTCTCGGTTCCATTTAGACTAGATTCCATGAAAGAAATGGCACCTTGTTGACAATAATACCATATCAACACTATTCACCTTTATTATTTGATGTTGCACATTATTATTTTTTGAATTCCAAACAATTACCTACATACACTACAAGAATAAGTATATTAATCTTGATTTCAAATGGACAATAAAATGATTTATTTTTTCTTTTTATTTAATATGGAATAATAATATATTTAAATCTGTAAATCAAAATTTGACAAATAATATGTCCAAATCGATTAGAAAAATGAGAGGAATCCAAATATGACATCTATATCATATTTTGAATCTGAAAATAATTTTTTCAAAAACTATGCCGCGATTCTATCCATAACATTGGTCGTTTGACCTAAATGTCATGAAACCTCAAACATGATAGCTTATTTTGTGAAGGATTTTTTGTGATGTTTACAATTTTCCAACTTTAATATTTTTCCTTGCAACTATGACATATAATATAACAGCACGCGAAGGTTTCACATTATTTGGATCATTTTTGAATTTTTATGCCCGTTTCAAACTATATTCAAAACGGCGGGCATGAAGATCCTTTGCCCGGGGCTGAGGCTCGCTAAACTTGCACTGGATCTCTGATGAAATAGCATGTTGTGAATCTAAAAATAATTTTTACAAAAACTCTTGAGCAATATATCATGTACCTGTAGTTCAAATCTGGTCGGCCTCCTATCGATTCTGCAGGAATTTGCCTTTTTCATGAGGGGTGGAAGAAAAGGTTCTAGATACACCGGTTGAGAAATTTTCCATCTTAGTTGGTCTAGTATTTTTGAAAAATGTTTTGGTACCAATGTGAATCTTTAATTTGGTGGTTGCTTCACAAAACACCCCGTTTTTGGCACCTCAAAAATAGAAAATGGTTTTTTCGTGCGATGAAATGGAAAACTTCGTCCTGCAATATCGTAAGACATCCCAATATGCACACGTGTGCACAATATGGGCACATTATCACAAACTATGCCGCGATTCTATCCATAACATTTGTCGTTTGACCTAAATGTCATGAAACCTCGAACATGATAGCTCATTTTGTGAAGGATTTTTTGTGATGTTCGCAATTTTCCAGCTTTAATATTTTTCCTTGCAACTATGACACATAATATGACACCATGCGAAGGTTTCACATTGTTTAGATCGTTTTCGATTTTTTTTATGCCTGTTTCAAACTATATTCAAAACGGCGGGCATGCAGATTCTTTGCCCGGGCCTCGCTAAACTTGCACTGGATCTCTGATGAAATAGCATGTTGTGAATATAAAACTTATTTTTATAAAAATCTTAAGCATTATATCATGTACCTGTAGTTCAAATCTGGTCGCCTCCTACCGATATGGCAGGAATTTGTCTTTTTCATGAGGGGTGGACGGAAAGGTTCCAGAAACACCGGTTAAGAAATTTTCCATCTTATGTGCTCTAGTATTTTTGAAAAATGTGTTGGTACCAATGTGAAACTTTAATTTAGTGCTTGCTTCACAAAACACCCCGTTTTCGACACCTCAAAAATGAAAAATGATTTTTTCGTACGATGAAATGGAAAATTTCCACCTGCAACATCATAAGACATCACAAGATGCACATGTGTGCATAATATGAGCACATTATCACAAACTATGCCGCAATTCTATCCATAGCATTGGTTGTTTTCTGTGAAAGGCATAAAACATCGGATATGATAGCTCATTTTTGAGAAGGTTCTTTGAGATATTCTAAATATTCCAAGTTTGATATTTTTCCAAGATAGAACTTATTTTTCTGAAAATTTTGATATATTATTTGTATTTTTCTGAATTATAATGATTTAGTTATGATTTTTTGAAGATTAATGTGGTAAAATAGGAAATAGCTAGGCCGACGGCTTTGCCGTCGGCACAGGCCTGACGCTGTTAGCTCGCCATCACGGTGGAGAGGCTGTGCCGACGGCCGAAACCGTACCGACGGTTGCCGTCGGTAGAGACCTTCATGTGCTGATGGTTTACCTGTGCCGACGGCTGACCTGCTGGCCTGGCCAGAACGAGTCCTGTGCCGACGGCCCCGATATTTTGCCGTCGGCATAGGATCTGGCCGTCGGCACCTTGACTGGTTCCCGTAGTGCTGAACCGGCGGGTAACGACTCACCAGTCACCACGAAGCAGAGCGCGGTCATACCGTTCTACCAAACTGCGTCGGAAGCGACGAAGAGCACATGCAGCTCCACGGCTCCACGCGTGCACAGCGACTGAGAGCTCAAGCACCTCCCCAAATTAGTGCAGGTCCAATTAGTTCTCTTGAATTAGGCATAAGGCTGGCCATAGTGATTGTATCATAGGTAGTATCATACATTTTAGGCCCACAAAAATAATAATATGATATTTAATTAATAAGAAGAGATAGGGTTAAAGTAACATAGGTAGATACTGCCTCATAGCGCTCGTTACGAGAAAAAGTAAATGGCAAATAAATCTTGTACGTAGATTTACATTGAGATTCTATAAAACAATAAATTTAAAAGTTTATGGTACTACTCTATAATACCACCCACTACAGAGATAGTATCATAGACAAATATCGTATGCATGATACTAGTATATGATACTATGCACTATGACCAGCCTAATGAATCCTCTACCAACTCAATTGCATTAGCCATTAGATGGAGAACGATCTAATTGGAAGACCAAAAATGGATTGGGGGGATGCCGAGAGAAACACACTTCCACTAAGTAGCGATGATTGATGAATCCCGATGAATGAACGTGCCTGCTCAAATATTGGTTTGGAGCGGCGAGCAGCTCAGACTGGGATGCCGTGGAGCTCGGGGAGGCACGGCCGACCTCAGTTTGGAGGAGAATCTGGAGCTGCCGGAAAGGGGGAGCGCGGCCGCTCGTGCTACTCGGGACGGGGACGCCGCGCTGCTGCTTGGTAAGGAAACGCTTATCCATACGGGGGCAACACACTGTTGCTAGGGACGGGCACACTGCAAGATAAAGGATAGCGGAGGCACACTGCAAGAGAAAGGGGAAGAGAAGGGGACGAAGAAAACGACCCGCCGGGACAAAAAAAATACGCACCGAGTATAGGATACGTGGGCCATGGATGTCTATGGGAGAGAGGTGAGAGTATAGTTGCGAAGTCCGCGATCCCGTTGGTTGTGAACTACCGAAATGCCACTTTAGACCGGAAATGATAAGTTTAAGGTGCCAAGTTTCGGGACTAGAAGTACAGGGTTCAGTCACGACACCCCTATAAGCTTAAGGTTTATTTCAGACTTAATTCATTTTAATTCTTTACCAAATTGTTGCTACATATTTATTATCATTTTGTTTAAAGGATAGGATGTTATTCCTATTTTGCAAGATTTTAACATGAAGGTAATATTTTTATATAAAAGCATCTCTAAGAACTACCCAACAGGTGCTACATTTGGTAGTGATAGTAGCCATTCTTTAGTAAGTGAGAATGAGAATAGTTTGAGTTTAACAATGTAACTTTTCATATTCTTAAATTTCTGTATGTCACATATTTCACAATAGTCATGTAATCTGCGAAATTGCAGAAATCTTGTATGACGACATCCTTTGCTAGGAAGAATTTAGTGCATACCTTAGGAAATATATTTAAAGGAAAACACTTTAAAACCTTCGGAGGATCCTTCGCTGGCATCCTCCGGCTCGAGCGCTCGCCATGCGTCCCTCCGAGTGGGAGAGAGCGAAGAGGTGAGCCCCACCACGTTTAGACTTATGTTTTTCCGCATCGCCTCCTCCACTCAATCTTTTCCCCTTTCTCACGTGGCTCTCTCCTCTCGACCTCTCATGCGCTGAATCCCGCGTCGCCGTGATGTGCCCCAGTCGCGCGCCGTAGTTTCCATTGGGAGGACTCGATCTCTGCGCTCCTGCTCGCCGTGGGTGGCGACGACGGTTGCCGGCGACACCCCGCACCTCCACCTCCCGCGCCGCCATAGTTTCCACGTCGAGGCATCGATCTCGTCGCTCCTGCTGGTCGTGGTTGGCGACGACGGTTTCCAGTGACGCCCCGCACATCCACCTCGCGCGCCGCCGCAGTTTTCCGTGTAGGCCTCGATCTCGTCCCTCCTACTTGCCGTGGGTGGCGACATCGGCTGCCAGCGCGATGCTGCAAACGCTGTAAATGAAGGGATTCGGTGCTGCAAAAGGCTGCTCGACGGAGCTGCAAATTGGCTTCCACGACTAAGCAAACTGTCTCCAGCGGTGCTGCAAATGGGCATCGACGGTTCGGCAAAGGCTGCTCGCCAGAGCTGCAAGCCGTCAGCAGCGGTGCTACAAATGTGCATCGGCCATGCTACAAAGGCGGTTCGCCGAAGATGCAAGAGCTGCAAATAGGCAACGACGATGCTGCAAATAGTCAACGGTACTATTACTTTTGTATAAAATTTGTGCTACAATGCCTCCGGCGAGTTCTCCAACGAGGTCTCTGTTCGATATGTTCCTCTTTTTTATTTTTGGGTGAATCGTGTTTTGCTTCAATAAAGCAAAAGCCGGGCGATTTTTTTCTACGATAAAGCAAAGTCTAAGTAAGTCTCCAACAACTCTCTTTCTTTTTTAGTTGAACCATTTTTTTTGCTTCAATGAAGCAAAAGTAGGATATTGAGATAAAACTGGACAGAGAAGTCGATCTAACGGTCTAAATTAGTTTGATCCAACGGTGGGGGACCTGGAGGCTGGGGGTTTTGCAGCCTCCAGAGGATCCTCAGCGCTGTCCATATTTAAATAAAGGAAATAAAGTATGGTGATACGGAAAGCCATTTTTGGATAATAATTAATTTCCTTGCTTAAAATATATGTATAAGATCGATATATCTTTGTTACTAAAAAATATTAATTTTCCTAATTAAAAGAGATCCTGGTAGTAAAATAGCACGGAAGTTTAGGCAATAAATGAGTACCTACACAAGTATAAAATAGGACGATGCTGAGCGTCCCCGGGGGATTAGAATTTCTAGCCCCCGGATCCAGGAGGCGACACGTGTCCCTTACCGTGGTCAACGAACGACCCACCCCGCGTTGGCACCTCTTCTTCTCTCTCCCATGGAAAACTCTGGCCACCATCGACTCATGTCCCTGCCGCCCTTCTCTAACCCAATCATCGCCAGAGAAGGTGCTCGCCGGAGGTTGTCGCCGGAATAGAAGCCGCCGCCGGAGAAGACATCGTTGCCTATGTAGCAACATTGGGCATCCCTTGTAGCAGCGCCTTCCGCCGCTGGTAGCATAGCACCCCATCGCTTGCAGCAAGAAGGCACTTAGCCAGAGAAGCCTTCCCCGGAGAAGAACCTCACCGCTCGTAGCAAAGGCGTCGACCATAGGTAGCAAAAGACAGGTGCCTGTTGTAGCAAGGCCTCCCGCCCCTTGTAGCAACTAGACCCATCGCCGGTAGCAAGGCCAGCCTCCCCTTGTAGCAAATCCTGGCATCCACGGTAGCAAGTCCTCCCTCCCCTTGTAGTTGTAGAGACTAGAGAGGCCTCCTACGCTCGCAGCAGCGCCGCCCACCGCCAGTAGCAAGGCCGGACGCCTGTTGTAGCGAAGCCTGGCCGCCCTTGTAGCAAGCCCCGCCTCTCGTTGTAGCAAGTCCGGACGACCCTTGTAGAAGCAGCCAAGTCCGCACCATTACCTCCACCAGGCGCCGGTAGGACCTTGGGCGGCGTGCCAGCGTCGAACTCGGAGAAGCAGCGGCGTCGAACTTGGGTGGAGCTGGCGACTGCGCGCATGGGAGGCTTGCCGTGGGCGCCGGCGAGAACGCGACGCGGCGGCTGCAGGAGGAGGAGGTCGGGGGAGGCGGCGGCCGCGCACAGGGGAGGCTTGGTGTGGGCGTCCGACGAGAATGCAGCGCGGCAGCTATAGGAGGAGGTCGGGGGAGGCGGCGGCCGCGCGTAGTGATGGCGAAAGCACGGCGCGGCGGCGGAGCCAGGCGGCGTGGCTGGGGCTCTGCGGCGGAGCGCGATGCGTGGTTTTCTCGGTGTCCCTGGACTGACAGTGTTGCGGCTGCGGGAGAGAGAACGCTAGGAGATAAGATCGTGGATGGGGCCCACCGATGACGTGTTGTGCTGGAACGCTAGCACGTGCATCTGTGATGCTGCTCAACCGACGGCCACGGAACCGGGGGATGCATCGCGCGTTATCCCCGGGGGAATTGGATCATTTTCCTATAAAATAGGCTGTCACATATGGTTGAAATGATCCATCATAAACCATTTACCAAACAGTCACTATGCACGGGATGGGCGACGTCACTCCATATCGTAAACGGTTTAATAAACCGTGTCTAAAGGGTGAAACTTCACACACGGTTCTGTAGATCGAATTGTTTGATGATATTAGGGCATTCGCAAATGAGTTTTCATACTAGAGCGTCTTCGTTATTGGATGATCGCAAATTATGATGTTATTTCGTTGTATGTGTTAAACTTATTTCACAAACGGTTAGTTTAAAACTATCATCAGACATATGATGCAAAGCATATTTATGCTCTGCTGTGTTAGTAACCTATAACTCAATATTACATGCAAATATTGCGCATTTGAGTATTTACATACCTTTATGATACGTGAATGGATCGTAGCGAACAGGGGGGGAGGGTTGAATGGTCGCTATACAATTTTTATGTCTTTTTCAGTTTTAATGGGATGCGGAAGTAAAAGTGGTAACTTTGGTGATAGGTATGTTCCTAGTATGATCCTAGGCTAGTGCAACAAGCAAAGGAACCGGAAAAGGTAGTAAAGAGAGGGAGCGAAACAATCGGGGACGCGTAGACGAGGCGAGATTTGTTTCCCGCAGTTCCTCCCACAAAAGGGAGTACGCTGCATTGAGGAGGTGCTAACCGCGAAGGCTAGATGGCCACGAAAGCCTCACCTTGTTCCTCGAGAAAGCCCCACGAAGGAGCTTCCCCTTCTGCACTAGGTAGCCGGTCGAGGCGGCGGTCCCTTCACAAGGTTGGGGCGAGCTCCACAAACACCGGAGGGCCCCAACACCCTATGGGGCTAGCACAACTCCAAGCTAGCCTCCATAGGAGCACTTCCTCCAAGATCCCACCATAGGAACCCTAACCCCAAGATCCACTAAGGACTAGATGATATTGGTGAAATCTCTCTTGGTAAAACTATAGATCGGGGCCTCCTCCACCACTCCTCAAAGTTTGGGCAAGATTGATTGGGTAGGTGGGGAGATCCTCAAGGTTAGAGTTTAGCAACAATGGAGGAGAGAGAGAGAGAGATAATAGATAAAATCGAGCTGGAGAAGAAGGGGCCCTTTTATAGGCTCCCCCAATTTCAATCATTATGTGCACATCCCGCACGATCTACCACGTGGGATCGAAGCGGTAGTACCGCTACCGGTACCGCTGAGGTACCGGCAGGGCCTCTGCGAGCCCGACTCCACCCGGTACCAGGGCGGTACCAGGGCGGAAGTTCCATAACTTATAGTTACGGTAGCAAAGCGGTACCATGACGGAACTACCGCTCAAAAGCGGTACTTCCGCTCAAGTTACCGTCAAGGTACCGTAATATGTTCTGTGGGCGTATCGGCGTGCAATCCCAGAGCGGTAGCACAGACCGATACCAATAGGGTAGCGGTACTACCGCTCTTGGTACCGGTAGTACCGGTCAGGCAGATTCTTCTTTTTCCTCTTTCCCTCTCCAACCACGTCACCTCACGACACACACACAAAACCAGAAAACCTATAATCTACGCTTGAGTCTTCCGATCATGATGCGTTCAACGAGGGCACCTTGCACCTGCAAATCTATCAAAGACAATCTATGCACACGGTTAAATTCATTCAAGTGTTGTTATCAAACACACAAAACAAGAGGTAGATCTTGCTCTTTCAATCTCCCCCTTTTTGGTGTTTGATGACAACACAAGAATTTTCAACATAGCATAAGATATTATGATAAGATTCTAGATTTGCAAAAACTAGACGGAGCTCCCCCTAAACGTGTGCATAGTTAGAATATGCATTTGAATACAAATACACACATCCTAGAGATATAACTCCCCCTAGATTCTACAAACCAAGCATATATGAAACAAAGATATTTGACATGTCTATATAGCATATGCACACTATGGAGGCAACACATGGTAATACAAGAAGCTTTGGGTAAGTATCATACCTTTGCCTTGAGAAAACCCAAAATTCCAATAATAATGACTCCATAGAAATGGTGTAGCCACAATAGATGAATATCGAAAACCAATATAGGCTACCACGAATAGATCTTATTACAAACCGGGAGATCCACGAATAGAGTAGCAAAGTAGCAATACGAATAAACTTTCTCAAATAACTAGAATGAAAAGCGATGACAAGGCTGAAAAGACCAAAATGAAGCACCAAGCCCTTGGCATCCCCATGCAAATACCCGTCCTAATAGAGCAACTTCAGCCCCTTTGCCATCGGAACACCAAAAAGGGAGAGGAAACATGCTAGCGCCCCAAAGGGGATCACTCGTCATCCTCGTCCTCGTCTTCCTCCTCTTCTTCGTCCTCGTCTTCATCATCACCATACATGTGCTCGTCCTCCTCATCCTCCTCATCTTCGTCTTCGTCTTTAGCTTAGCCCTTGCCATGAGGTGGTGGAGAGGGGCGCATGATGCGCTCGGGGATGGAGTTGTTGGAGATATGCCCAAGAGGCAATAATAAATTAGTTATTGTCATATCTTAGTGTTCATGATAAATGTTTACATCCCATGCTATAATTGTATTAACCGAAACATTGATACTTGTGTGTTATGTAAACAACAAGGAGTCCCTAGTAGGCCTCTTGTATAACTAGCTTGTTGATTAATAGATGATCATGGATTCGTGATCATGAACATTGGATGTTGTTAATAACAAGGTTATGTCATTGGGTGAATGATATAATGGACAGACACCCAAATAAGCGTAGTATGAGATCAAGTCATTAAGTTCAACTTGCTATAAGCTTTCGATACTTAGTTACCTAGTCCTTCGACCATGAGATCATGTAAATCCCTTACACCGGAAGGATACTTTGATTACTGCTAGCGTGTAGAAGCTTCCTTGTAACGGTAAAGCACACGTCCGTTGGGAACCCCAAGAGGAAGGTATGATGAGCACAGCAGCAAGTTTTCCCTCAGTAAGAAACCAAGGTTTATCGAACCAGTAGGAGATGAAGGCCACGTGAAGGTTGTTGGTGGAGGAGGTAGTGCTGCGCGCACACCGGCGCCAACGTGGAACCTGCACAACACAATCAAGATACTTTGCCCCAACTTAACAGTGAGGTTGTCAATCTCATCGGCTTGCTGACACTACAAGAAAAGTTCTGATAGACAACGTCCCAAAATCGTCCACTAAGGGGTATTTTTCGTCGCCCATGGGCCTAACCCGACGATATGGGTTCTGTTGTCGAAATCTGCGTCAGGCAAAGTCCAACGACGGTTTTTTTCGGTCCGTCGCGCTTGGGCGCCCTTCCGCCACGGAAAATCGGACCGTTGCCCAAGTGTTTCCGGGAGCCCGTTGTGCCGACGTCATGCAACCGACACGTGGCGCACGCCGAAGCGCGCTTAACGGCGTAACCGTCGAAACCCCGTGGTAGATGGTAGGCCCACACGAGGCCTGCCACGTCTTAAGCGGGCCGGCCGTATGACATAGTTTGACCGGTCAACTATATAGCTGGGCTGGTCCATTAGTTACGTGGGCCGGGCCTAACCTCTAAGGTTGACTGGTCAAAACAAATGGGCCTGCCCATTTAACATGTGGGGTCCACCTTACAGCAACCGGGCCGGCCCAAGAAGCAAGGGTCGGGCCAAAACAGGTGGGTCCCACTTTCCTGTTAAAAGGCCGGCCCATTTAGTGTGTGGGGTCCACCATATAGTTGATGGACATAGAGGTTGACATGCGGGTCCCATGTGCCACAGCCTTACCAACGGGGCCAGGGGATCAAAAGAAAAAGGCAAGTGACGAAATATCGGGAGCCAAAAATCGGAGGGTGAAAAAATCCATGAAAACAAACTTTTATAGCACAT
This sequence comes from Lolium multiflorum, assembly GCA_030979885.1. Classification (NCBI taxonomy): domain Eukaryota; kingdom Viridiplantae; phylum Streptophyta; class Magnoliopsida; order Poales; family Poaceae; genus Lolium; species Lolium multiflorum. The sequence continues at coordinate 156,313,204 of CM061750.1, forward strand.
AGAGGATGACATGCGGGTCCCATGAGCCAGAGGGTTCCTCAACGTTTCAAACGTGGCATGAGATCGAAGAAAAGGCAAGTGACGAAATATCAGGAGCCAAAAAAAATCCAAGAAAAGAAAGTTGATGGACATAGAGGATGACATGCGGGTCCCATGTGTAAGCAGCTTACTCAACGTTTCCAAGGCGGCAGGGCATCAAAAGAAAAAAGGAAATAGACAAAAATCAGAGAGAAAAACCATAGAAAATAAACTTTTATAGCACATAGAGGATGACATGCGGGTCCCATGAGCCAGCAGGTTCCTCAAAGTTTCAAACGTGGCATGAGATCGAAAGAAAAAGGCAAGTGACCAAATATCAGAGCCAAAAATAATCCAAGAAAAGAAAGTTTTATAGTACATAGAGGATGACATGCGGGTCCATTTAGCAAGAGCGGTATCACCGTTGAGAGGCTGCACGGATCGAAAGAAAAGGCAAGTGACCAAATATCGAGCCAAAATAATCCAAGAAAAGAAATTTTATTGTACGAGAGGATGACATGCGGGTCCCATTTTGCAGCGCGGTCTCAACGTTTCCAAGGCGGCACAGAACCAAAAGAAAAATGAAGTAGCCAGAAATCAGGGAAAAAAAGAAAGAAAGATTTCAATTGGGCTGCACGGACATCCGGGCTTTCGAACTATCCCGCTTGGCCTTTTGACTCGTATAATTTCAGCCCACTCCAAAACAGAAAGTTCCGAATTTTCTAAAAACAGGAAAGTCCTATGCTTCGCAAAGACAAAAAAAAACAAGGAGATTCAACATATAAGTTTGTTTATGTAAAAATAAAGATTTAATTATCCGTTTGAAATAGCTCGAGCGCAATACATTGTTTATTGTCTCAAAATAATCAAGATATCATATGTTTCTTGTACGGGGAGGCGATATCAGGACCCATGAGCCAACAAATAAGGCCAACATTTTAAAGGCAGGATGGAAAGAAAAATAAACCAAAAATCATGGTAAAAAATCCAAGAAAAGAAACATTTTCGTTCGAGAGGATGACATGCGGGACCCATGAGGCAAGGCATCCTCACCGTTTATTGTTCATAGAGGCTGACATGTGGGACCCGTGAGCTAGCGGCGTCCCCAACGTTTTAAAGGTCGGAGGTGATCGAAAAAATAAGCCAAAAATCGTTTGGTCAACAAAACTAAGAAAATAAACATTTACCGTTCGAGAGGACATGCGGGACCATGAGGCGCAGATCCTCAACGATTCCAAGGGCAGGGAAATATCCAGAAATTAATGAGGGGTTCAAAATAAATCCATCAAAGGAATTTGTGTTCATAGAGGATGACATGGGGGACCCACCTGCCAACAACGTCCTCATCGTCGAGGGGCAGAGATCAAAAGAGAAAGGCAAATAGCCAGTTAGGGTAAAAATAACTCAAAGAAAGGAAACTTTTATTGTTCGTAGGGATGACATGGACCCATGAGCCAGCACTTACTCAACGTTTCAAAGGCGGCATTAGATCGAAAGAAAAAGGCAAGTGAAAATATCATGAGCCAAAGATAATCCAAGAAAAGAAACTTTATTGTACGAGAGGATGACATGCGGGTCCCATTTAGCAGCAGCGGTCTCAACGTTTCAAATGCGGTTTGAGATCAAAGAAAAGAAAGTTGATTGTACATAGAGGATGACATGCGGGTCCCATGAGTCAGCAGCTTACCCAACGTTTCCAAGGCAGGATCAAAAGAAAAAGGAAATAGCCAAAATCGGGGTGAAAAAAATAAAGAAAATAAAACTTTTATAGTACATAGAGGATGACATGCGGGTCCCATGAGCTACAGGTTCCTCAACGTTTCAAACTTGGCATGAGATCAAAAGAAAAAAAGCAAGTGACCAACAGAGGAGCCAAAAATAATTCAAGAAAAGAAAGTTTTATAGTACATAGAGGATGACATGCGGGTCCCATTTAGCAAAGCGGTATCAGCGTTTGAGAGGCTGTGGATCAAAAGAAAAGAAATTGCCAAAAATGAGGGTGAAAACCAAGAAAATGAACTTTTATAGTACATGAGGATGACATGCGGTCCCATGAGCCTCAGGTTCCTCAACGTTTCAAACGTGGCATGAGATCGAAAGAAAAGGCAAGTGAAAATATCAGGAGCCAAAATAATTCAAGAAAAGAAAGTTTTATAATACATAGAGGATGACATGCGGGTCCCATTTAGCAGCAGCGGTATCACCGTTTGAGAGGCGGCAGGATCAAAAGAAAAAGAAATTGCCAAAAATCAGAGGGTGAAAAAAACCAAGAAAATGAACTTTTATAGTACATAGAGGATGACATGCGGGTCCCATGAGCTCAAAGTTTCTCAACGTTTCAAACGTGGCATGAGATCGAAAGAAAAAGGCAAGTGAAAAAATAAGCCAAAATAATTCAAGAAAAGAAAGTTTTATAGTACATAGAGGATGACATGCGGGTCCCATTTAGCAAAGCGGTATCACCAAAGGCGGCAGGGATCAAAAGAAAAAGGCAAGTGAAAAATATGAGGAGCCAAAAATAATTCAAGAAAAGAAAGTTTTATAGTACATAGAGGATGACATGCGGGTCCCATTTAGCAGCAGCTGTATCACCGTTTGAGAGGCGGCAGGGGATCGAAAGAAAAAGTAAGTGACCAAATATGAGGTGCCAAAAATAATTCAAGAAAAGAAAGTTTTATAGTACATAGAGGATGACATGCGAGTCCCAGCGCAGAGCGGTATCACCGTTTGAGAGGCGGGGGATCGAAAGAAAAAGGCAAGTGACCAAATTTGAGGTGCCAAAAACTCCAAGAAAAGAAAGTTGATCCAGAGAGGATGACATGCGGGTCCCATTTAGCGCAGCGGTCTCAACGTTTCCAAGTGGCAAGGGATCAAAAGAAAAGGAAGTAGCGAGAAATCAGGGGGTCAAAAAAATCCAAGAATAGAAAGAATTTTGGTTCATAGAGGATGACATGCGGGACCCATGATCCCGCATCGTAAACGGCTCGATCGGAGAACGTTGAACGAGATGGCGCGATCTAGAAAAACAATGCCCAGAGGCGCCATCTCGGGCCACATCCCTCGGGGTGCAGATTTGCGTGACTCCGGCGAACCCGAGATTTCGAGAGATGCACCACGTCCTGGCCACCATACGCGACGTTTGGCCATTTCAGGGTGGCCTCAAAAACGAGAAAAAAAAGTTTTGACATGCACCACGGACGGACCAAAAATCGTCGGCCATGGTACACCAGCAACCACGGCGTGACTTCAACTTCGTCGGCCATGGCAACTTTTCTTGTAGTGTGAAAACAAAGGATTAAACGTATGGTGCGAAAAATGATGTTTGTTTGCGAAGAACAATAGAGAACAGAGATTGCAGTAGATTGTATTTCAGATGTAAAAGAAAGGACAGGGGTCCATAGTTCCCTAGTGGTGTCTCTCCAATAAGATAAATAGCATGTTGGGTGAACAAATTACTGGTGGGCAATTGACAAATAGTGATTTATATACATACCATGATGACTACTATGAGATTTAATCAGGGCATTACGACAAAAAACATAAACCGCCATCCAGCATGCATCTATGCCTAAAAAGTCCACCTTCAGGTTAGCATCCGCACCCCTTCCAGTATTAAGTTGCAAACAACAGAGAATTCATTAAGTATGGTGCGTAATGTAATCAACACAAATATCCTTAGACAAAGCATCAATGTTTTATCCCTAGTGGCAACAACACATCCACAACCTTAGAACTTTCTGTCACTGTCCCAGATTCAATGGAGGCATGAACCCACTATCGAGCATACTCCCTCTTGGAGTTACAAGTACCAACTTGGCTAGAGCCTCTACTAGCAACGGAGAGCATGCAACATAAATAGCACATATATGATAGATCAATAATCAACTTTGACATAGTATTCAATATCATCGGATCCCACCAAACACAACATGTAGTATTACAAATAGATGATCTTGATCATGTTAGGCAGCTCACAAGATCTAAACATGATAGCACAAGAGGAGAAGAAACATCTAGCTACTGCTATGGACCCATAGTCCAAGGATGAACTACTCACGCATCACTCCGAGGCGGGCATGGTGATGTAGAGCCCTCCGGTGATGACCTCCCCTCTGGTGCCGAGGCGACCTCTGAATCCCTCGAGATGGGATTGGCGGCGTCTCAAGAATCTTTCCGTGACGTGGCTCTCGGTACTAGGGTTCTCATGACGGAGGGATTAAATAGCGAAGGGCAGCAGGGTGTGGTGCCAGGGGCCCACCCCATAGGGCGGCGCGGCTGAGGTGGGGCTGCGCCCCCTAGGGTGTGGCCTCGTGGCCCTTCTCCGTCTCCTCTTCGGTGCTCTGGAACCTTCCGTGAAAATAAGACCGTGGGCTTTTGTTTCGTCCAATTCCGAGAATATTTCCTGTGTAGGATTTCTGAAACCAAAAACAGGAACTGGCACTGCGGCATCTTGTTAATAGGTTAGTGCCGGAAAATGCATCAAAACATCATAAAGTGTGAACAAAACATGTAGGTATTGTCATAAAACTAGCATGGAACATAAGAAATTATAGATACGTTGGAGATGTATCAATTACATCAAACGCCATTGCGTAAATGGGCGGTTATAAAGGTGGGATTAAGTATTCGGAAAGTATGAGTTGAGGCATATGGATCAAGAGTGGGATTTGTCCATCCCGATGATGGATAGATATACTCTGGGCCCTCTCGGTGGAATGTCGTCTGATTAGCTTGCAAGCATGTGAGTAGGTCACAAGAGATGACATACCACGGTACGAGTAAAGATTACTTGTCGGAAACAAGGTTGAACTAGGTATGGAGTGATGACCCACAAGTATAGGGGGTCGCAACAGTCTTCGAGGGAAGTATTACCCAATTTATTGATTCGACACAAGGGGAGACAAAGAATACGTGTAAGCCTTAACAGCGGAGTTGTCAATTCAGCTGCACCTGGAAACAGACTTGCTCGCAAGAGTTATCGAGTAACAGTTTTATAGCAGAGGAATAGTGAAATAACAAGACGGTGAAATAAAAACAGCAGTAGTGATTATAGTAAACAGCAGGATTAAAATACTGTAGGCACAGGGACGGATGAACGGGCGTTGCATTGATGAGAGAATTCATGTAACAATCATGGTAGGGCATTTGCAGGTAATAATAAAGCGGTATACAAATACTAATCAATCAATAGGCATGTGTTCCATATATAGTCGTACGTGCTCGCAATGAGAAACTTGCACAACATCTTTGTCCTACCAGCCGGTGGCAGCCGGGCCTCTAGGGAAACTACTGGAAATTAAGGTACTCCTTTTAATAGAGTACCGGAGCAAAGCATTAACACTCCGTGAACACATGTGATCCTCACATCACCGCCTTCCCCTCCGGTTGTCCCAATTTCTGTCACTTTGGGGCCTCGGGTTCCGGACAGCAACGTGTGTATACAAACAATGCATATCATGATGAAACAATAACATGTTCAGATCTGAGATCATGGCACTCGGGCCCTAGTGACAAGCATTAAGCATAACAAGTTGCAACAATATCATAAAAGTAACATCTACGGATACTAGGCACCATGCCCTAACAATCTTGTGACTATTACATGATGAATCTCATCCAATCCCTACCATCCCCGTCAGCCTACAGCGGGGGAATTACACACACATGGATGGGGGAAACATGGCTGGTCGATGGAGAGGCGTCGGTGGTGATGTCGGTGAAGATCCCCTCCAATTCCCGTCCGGCGGAGTGCCAGAACGTGTTTCTGGTCCCGAGGCGGAGTTTCGCGATGGGCGGCGTACTGATGGTCTCTCGGAAATATGGTCGAACCCCCGGCGTTTTAGGTCGAAAGGCATATGTAGTCGAAAGGAGAGCGTCGGGGGGCCGCCGAGGTGCCCACACAACAAGGCGGCGCGCCCCCCCTGGCCGTGCCGGCCAGTGGTGTGGGGGCCTCGGGCCCCACCTGGCTTGTCCTTCGGCTCCGTCTAATAATCTGGAAAAATAGGACCTTCGCATAAATTCGAGGATTTTCCTGAAAGTTGGATTTCTGCACAAAAACGAGACACCAGAGCAATTCTGCTGAAAACAGCGTTAATCCGTGTTAGTTGCATCCAAAATACACAAATTAGAGGCAAAACAATAGCATAGTGTTCGGAAAGTAGATACGTTTTGGACATATCAACTCCCCCCAAGCTTGCGATTAAAAGAACTTTCTTTCACGAACACATTTGTTCATATGATGTAAATATTCTCATGATATGGCAAGTGCTTAAGCAATTCATAATAAGGTACATGCAAATAAAGTCATCTAGTAACCGTGTCAATCATAAAAGAGATACCAACAAACTAATAACAAGCATCATGAAACACTTCAATAAGCAGGATTGCAATGTTCATAGAAGGATATGATAAAGTGGTATCTCGCTTGCTATTTGTAGCAAAACATAAATGCCCAGGCACCTCTCAAGTTCATAGAAAGACTAGAAGTAAATTTGTCAAAGATAAAAGCATCAAAGTTATACCACAGTTGATCATATTTTGGGACAAGCAAATTATACTAAGAATGACAGTCATGCTCTCAAGAAAGTGCTCAAAGAAAGGATGGTGACTCAACATAGAAGTAAAAGATTGACCCTTCGCAGAGGGAAGCAGTGGATTAACATGTGCTAGAGCTTTTCATTTTTCAAATACTTGAAATTATTTTGAGAGGTGTTTGTTGTTGTCAACGAATGATAGTGGGTACTCTAACCACCTCGCCAACCAGACTCTCAAGAGCGGCTCCCATGAAGGACGTTATCTCTACCAGCAAGGTAGATCATCCCTCTTCTCTTTTGTTTACACATGTATTTTAGTTTCATTATGGATGACACTCCCCCAACCTTTGCTTACACAAGCCATGGCTAACCGAATCTCGGGTGCCTTCCAACATTCACATACCATGGGGAAGTGTCTATTTGCAGGTTAAGTTGCTTACTGATGAATCAGAGCAAAACACGTGAAGAGAATTATTAATGAAGGTTGATTAATTAAATGGAATCCAGCGCTCTTTTGCAAAATTATTGGATAAGCGGATGTGCCACTAGTCCATTGGTGAAGGTCTGTCCGGAGTAAATGACAAGGTTGAAAGATAAAACACCACATATTTCCTCTTGAGCTATAAAACATTAACACAAATTGAGAAGTAGTTTGAAGGTTTAAAGGTAGCACATGAGAATTTACTTGGAATAGTTTGAAATGCCATGCATAGGTATTTATGGTGGACACTTTGGAATAACTTGGTTTTCAGTTGTTTGGAAGCACGAGCAGCGTTCCCGCTCAGCACAAGTGGAGGCTAGCACAGACTGGAAGCGACAATCAAGAGAGCATTAACTGTCATAATCATGCTTGCGACAAAATAAAATTAACGGAGGCATAAAAGTGATACAAGAACTCTGAAGCAAAGTAAATCATCGAGGCTTAATTGACTTTTGTTTAGTCATGTGCATGCGTGAGCATGTGCCAAGTCGATTCAAGTGAATTATTCAGTAGGAGGATACCACAATGTCATACCGATCTATGAATAAAACAATGCAAGCAAATATCCATGACATGCTACTCATTATTAATAAATTGGAACTAATCATGAGAGATCATGAACTACTAGACTTTCATTAAATGACATATACCTCACATGAACCAACTAAGCATGCTCACATGGATGAGTATATGTACAAAAATGAAAACAAATAGAGTTCATACCCTCTCACCACAGTCAAGTTGTCGAGATCGTCATTATTGCCTTCACCTGTGCAGCTTGAATAATAATATGAAATGGAAACCAAGCTCCAACCACCGGAGACCTCTGAACTCCCTAATGAACTTTACAAAACCAAAGAAGAACAACAAATATTTTTGGTGTTTTCGGGTTAGAAACAAGAACAAAAGGAAATAAGAAAACAAAGCAAAATCTTTTTTTTTTCTCATAGCAAACCAACGATAGAAAATAAAGTGAAATAAGAGCAAAGAACCAAATAAATAAATGGTGAAGAGAAACAACAGAAATACTTTTGGTCTTTTTGTGTTTTAGAAAGAAACAAAGCGAAAACAAAAGAATAACTAACAGAAACACAGAAAAACAGGATGGCAGAAATCTGCCAAAACCTGACAGCAGTACAGAAATCGAATTTAACAAAAATCTTCCGTTGCTCAGCTCAAAAAGTGTTCAACTAATAAAACTTAGATAACAACCTGGGGCACATGCTCAAAATTTGCAACTCAAAATAACCTACTGGCGTATAAATTTTTTTGGTAACAGCACAGAATCAGTTTTTGGACAGCACTTCCCAAATATCATCTCCCTCTCATTAGAAAACCACTCTAAGAAACTAAACAAGTATGTACAAGTATCCAGCAACCATAATATGCAAAGAATGAGTGATGCCGGTATACCTCCCCCCAAGATTAGGCTTTTGGCCTAAGTGGAGTTCATTCCCACGGTCCCCATGAAGTGGTGTCTCCGTAGTATGACGAAGAACGACCCGGTTCTAGGTATGTGCTGGAAGAAGCAATAGGGTACGTGACGGTGTAGTCGTGGAGGGCTCAGCGTCCTCGGAGTCATGTTGCTGGTGGAAGCCTTGTATCTTCAGTTGCTCATCCACCTCCTCCTTAGAGCGCGACCATGGTTTCCTGCCAACACTGAACAAATCTGTTTGGGGCAAGAGGACTTCCCTCTCATCCCCGTCAGCAAATAACATTCTATAGACAATATTATCCATACTAGAGTCAGCTGTAAAAAATTGGTGACTCTTCATAGCAGCAATATCTAACCTAACAGGTGGTATTTCTACATCAGTAGGATCAAGAGGAAGATCTAGACGTGCCAAAATACGCGATGCAATTATTCCCCCATAAATAGGCCCCTTGTTAGACAAACGGCGAGCAACAAGAGCACCAAGATGATAAGGTGTCTCTCCAGTGAGTGCAGCAATTAAGAAAGCAAGATGATAACTAGAAATATTACTAGTGTTCTCCCTACCAAGAATGCTAGTAGCAAGGTAATAAGCAAAATACTTAATGGCGGGGAGTTGAATGTTTCTTATCTTGCCACGCTGAATGGTGCGGCAATCGTCATTTGTAATTTCTCGATAGAGCTCCAGCAAAACCCTGGGGTTGTCCTCGATCTTCCTTGCTGTACCTGCAGGGGCAATATCCAATGCAGCACAAAAATCCTTCAACTTCATAGTAACAGGATTACCATAGATCTTGAATGCAACCGTCGGGTTGAAGTGCTTGTTGTTGAACTTGAAGCTCTCCACAAAGATTTTAGTAAGCATGTAGTATTGCTTCCTCTCATCCTCCATATAAGCGGTTAAACCCGCCTTTCTGACGAGAGTCAAGAAATCATCCAGCAACCCTGCATTGCTCAAAAAGTTATAACATGGAAAAGGTGAAGCATTAGGGGCTCCATTGTCCTCATCGAAGCTTGGTGCAATCACGTCCTCGTTATAGGATCGTCTAATCCGAGTGGATGCCCTTGAGGGCCTCCCCGTGCTCGTCGTCTCTCCTTCGAACACCTCTCCAAAGTTGTAGTTGTTCATTTTCCTTTTCTGAAATTTTTCAACAATCATTATAAAATTTGATTTCAAGGTATATAATTGAGGGAAACTACTATAGGAACTTGCTAGAGTACTAAACATGCATCAAAACTAGTTTCTACCACTTAGAACAAGCATGCAAGCTCACTAAACATGTTATCTACAGCAGAAAAATATTCAATATATACTCAACCAAACAAAATCCTAATTGGATAATCAAAGGAGTCACATACCGGAGAGCAAATGTGCCAAATTTCAGACAGAATCTGGGCTGAGCAAAGAGATCGAGAAATCTCAAGTTCTTGAGCAGAAACGCGAGTGAGAGAAAGTGAGTACGAGTTTTTTCGGGAGAGAGAAGAGAATGGGAGAAACAGATGATGAAGTGGGCAAGGAGGGCCCACACACCAGGGTGGCGCGCCCCCCTTGCTGGCCGCGCCGGCCTGTGGGGTGCCACCCTGGGGTGCCCCACTGGTCATCCCCAGGTGCTCCCAGGTGCCCTTCGAAAAATAAGACTACCAGTATAATTTTTGTAAATTTTTGAGAACTTCGAAAAATGCACATTTCTGGGTGTTAAAGTAATTATTACTGCGCAGGAAAATGATTTCCAAAATCTTAAACAACTAAAGCATATTGCAAAACAAAAAGTGCTACAGCAAGTAAAACAAGTGGAGGAAGAAAGAAAGAAAGAAATGTTGTTTAGCTCTCTCATGCATTAAAATATACTTGTTAACAAGGTTGATCAAGTCTTGCTACCAAATAAATTTTATATGACATAAGAAGAGATAAACCTCAAATCAATCATGTTACCTTATATTGAATTGATATGGATCCAATCACAAGAGTTTGATATTCTTCTTTAGGCTCATATACAGGACAATCAATGGATCCCACCTTGATAGTTTTTACATTACAAATTGTATTAACTCCATATACTTTATCAATCCTCTTGGGAAAATAGACAGTATGTTCCTTGTCATCAACATTGAAAGTAACTTTTCCTTTATTGCAATCAATAACAGCCCCTGCAGTATTAAGAAAGGGTCTTCCAAGAATAATAGACATATTATCATCTTCAGGCATTTCCAACACAACAAAATCAATTAATATCAAGCAATGTTGAGTAACTTGAACAGGAACATTTTCACATACACCAACAGGAATAGCAGTAGATTTATTAGCCATTTGCAAAGATATATCAGTTGGTATCAACTTATCTAAATCAAGTCTCTTGTAAAGAGAAAAAGGCATTACACTAACTCCTGCTCCCAAATCACATAGAGCAGTTCTAACATAATTATTCTTGATGGAACAAGGAATAGTCGGTATACCTGGGTCTCCCAGCTTCTTTGGAACCTTACCATTGAAGGAGTAATTAGCGAGCATAGTGGAAATCTCCTCATTGGGAATTTTCCTTTTGTTAGAGACAATATCTTTCATATACTTTGAATAAGGAGGCAATTTAATAGCATCAGTCAAAGGGATTTGCAAAAATAAAGGTTTCATCCAATCACAAAATTTATTATAATGTTCCTCCTCCTTTGATTTTAGTTTCTTAGCAGGAAAAGGCATTGGCTTTTGAACCCAAGGTTCTCTTTCATTACCATGTTTCTTTGTAATAAAATCTTCTTTAGTGTACTTTTTATTTTTAGCATGCTTTTCAGGTTCTTTTTCAATTACTTCTTTATGATTCTTATCATTATCTTCATCATGTTCATTACCACTTTCAGTTTCAGCATCAGAAATAGAAATACTATTAGGATCATTAACAGGTTCAGAGGATTCTACAACAGTTTTATGTTTCTTCTTCTTTTTCTTAGAAGGACTATCAGTTTCTTTAGTTCGTTGAGAATCTTGTTCAATTCTTTTGGGGTGCCCTTCAGGATATAGAGGATCCTGGGTAGAAACACCGCCTCTAGTTGTTACTTCATAAGCATGTTTTTCTTCATGAGTATTTTTTAACAAGTCATTTTGCACTTTAGTAAGTTGATCAATTTGAGTTTGAATCATATTAAAATGTTTAACAAGCATCTTAACATCATTGGAGGTTCTCTCCACAATATCATGCAATTTACCAATAGCTTGAGAATTTTCCATTAGATGATTCTCTACTCTCATATTAAAATTATTTTGCTTAACAATATAATTATCAAATTCATCTAAACATTGATCAGGAGGTTTTGAATATGGAATATCTCCTCTATCAAAGCGTTGAAGAGAATGTACCTCGATTGTGGATGAAGGGGGAATTATCTTACATAGGTCTTCTATTGGAGGCAAATTCTTCACATCTTCAGATTTAATACCTTTCTCCATAAGAGATTTCTTGGCTTCCCTCATATCTTCATCATTTAATTCAATCATACCCCTCTTCTTCAGTATTGGTGTCGGGGTTGGTTCAGGTGTAGACCAATCATCATGATTTTTGCTTATTTTAGCCAATAATTCTTCAGCTTCGTCCGGAGTTCTTTTCCTGAAAACACAATCAGCACAACTATCCAGGTATGCCCTAGACTCAATGGTTAGTCCACTATAAAATATATCAAGTAAATCATGCTTTTCCAAATCATGTCCAGGCCGAGCTCTAATAAGAGAGCAAAATCTTGCCCAAGCTCAAATTTCTCTCCATCTTCTTGATCAAAACTATAAATTCTCTGCAGAGCCATATGTTGAGCACTAGCGGGAAAGTATTTTCGAAAGAAAACATCAAGCAAACAACTTGGACTATCAATAGAATCAGGAGGCAAATTATTATACCAAATCTTAGCATCATCCTTTAATGAGAATGGGAAAATCTTAGCAACAAAATAAGTACGCATCTTAACATCATCAGAAAACAAGCTACTTAAAGTAGAAAGCTCATTCATGTGCTCTACAACACTTTCTTTTTCAGTACCACAAAAAGGTGTTTTCTCAACAATAGATATATGAGATAAATCAAGAGAAAAATCATAATCTTTATCCTTAATGTTTATAGGAGATGTGGCAAATTTAGGATCAGGAGACAGTTTATATCTAACAACATGTTGTGCAATAAGCTTTTTAAGGTTACTTGTACTAGTAGTAGCATTGCATTTATCAATAAAATCATCATCAAGTTCCACATAATCTTCATCAAGATCATCAATCTCAGGTGAATTAACAGGTGTAACAGTATTTTCATTAGGAGTTTCAGTATTTTCAATTTGTCTAGACCTAGCAATTGTAGCATCTAGAAAAGGACCTAATGAACCAGTATTATCAAGCACAGTAGAAGCATCATCAAAATTATCAGAGGAATTTTCAGATTCAGCAGAAATACCAACACGTGAAGTTTGTGGTGGTGAAACAAGTTGACTTATCACAGATGGTGAATCAAGAGCAGCAGAGGTACTCAGAGTTGTACCTTTTCTTGTAGTGGATGGTAATATGGCGACTTTAGTATCGCGAGGTTTACCCATGATGGAGAATTTGCAGCGAACAATATCAATCCAAGTGAACTTGCAAATAAAGCTATGCCGCAACGGCGCCAGAAAATAGTCTTGATGACCCACAAGTATAGGGGATCGCAACAGTCTTCGAGGGAAGTATTACCCAATTTATTGATTCGACAAAGGGGAGACAAAGAATAGTTGTAAGCCTTAACATCGGAGTTGTCAATTCAGCTGCACCTGGAAACAGACTTGCTCGCAAGAGTTTATCAGTAGTAACAGTTTTATAGCAGTAGGAATAGTGAAATAACAGCAGCGGTGAAATAAAGACAGCAGTAGTGATTATAGTAAACAGCAGGATTAAAATACTGTAGGCACATGGACGGATGAACGGGCGTGCATGGATGAGAGAATTCATGTAACAATCATGGTAGGGCATTTGCAGGTAATAATAAAGCGGTATCCAAGTACTAATCAATCAATAGGCATGTGTTCCATATATAGTCGTACGTGCTCGCAATGAGAAACTTGCACAACATCTTTTGTCCTACCAGCCGTTGCAGCCGGGCCTCTAGGGAAACTACTGGAAATTAAGGTACTCCTTTTAATAGAGTACCGGAGCAAAGCATTAACACTCCGTGAACACATGTGATCCTCACATCACCGCCTTCCCCTCCGGTTGTCCCAATTTCTGTCACTTTGGGGCCTCGGGTTCCGGACAGCAACATGTGTATACAACTTGCAGGTAAGATCATAAAACAATGCATATCATGATGAAACAATAACATGTTCAGATCTGAGATCATGGCACTCGGGCCCTAGTGACAAGCATTAAGCATAACAAGTTGCAACAATATCATAAAAGTAACATCTACGGATACTAGGCACCATGCCCTAACAATCTTGTGACTATTACATGATCAATCTCATCCAATCCCTACCATCCCCTTCAGCCTACAGCGGGGGAATTACTCACACATGGATGGGGGAAACATGGCTGGTCGATGGAGAGGCGTCGGTGGTGATGGCGGTGAAGATCCCCTCCAATTCCCCGTCCCGGCGGAGTGCCGAACGGAGTTTCTGGTCCCGAGGCGGAGTTGCGATGGCGGCGACGCACTGGATGGTCTCTGAAATATGGTCGAACCCCCGACGTTTTTAGGTCGAAAGGCATATGTAGTCGAAAGGAGAGCGTCGGGGGCCGCCGAGGCGCCACACAACAAGGTGGCGCCCCCTCCCGGGCCCGCCGCCTAGTGTGTGGGGCCTCGGGCCCCACCTGGCTTGTCCTTCTGCTCCGTCAATAATCTGGAAAATAGGACCTTTCGCATAAATTCCGAGGATTTTAAAGTTGGATTTCTGCACAAAAACGAGACACCAGAGTGAAAACAGCGTTAGTCCGTGTTAGTTGCATCCAAAATACACAAATTAGAGGCAAAACAATAGCAAAACTGTTCAGGAAAGTAGATACGTTTTGGACGTATCATGGAGATACCGATGATCGAACCTCGGACAAGTAAAGTATCGCGTGACAAAGGGAATCGGTATCGTATGTAAATGGTTCAATCGATCACTAAGTTATCGCTGAATGTGTGGGAGACATTATGGATCTCCAGGTCCCGCTATTGGTTATTGGTCGGAGAGGAGTCTCGATCATGTCCGCATAGTTCACGAACCGTAGGGTGACGCGCTTAAGGGTTCGATGTCGCATAAGTAGATTCGGAATATGAGATGGAGAACGAAGTTTTTTCGGAGTCTCGGATGGGATCCAAGACATCACGAGGAGGTCCGTAATGGTCCGGAGAATAGAATTCATATAAGGGAAGTTGATTTCTAGGTTTCCAGGGGGATTTTTCGGGGACCAGACCTAGGGGGGCCAGGGCCAAGGGGGCCCACCTAGCCCTAATGGGCCAGGGGAACATGCCCCTCAAGGCCCAAGTTGGCCAGCCCACTAGGGTTCCCCAAAACCCTAGGGGGATCAACTTGGGGGGGCACCCCCCCTCCTTGGCCGCCAGCCCTAGATGGGTTTGGGGCGTTGGGGGGCCACCCAAACCGACCTCCCCCCCTATATAAAGAGGGGAGGGGACAGGGGGCGCACCCCTTGACCTAGCCACTGCGCCCCCTCTCTCCTCCATACACATTGCTCCGGCTTGGCGAAGCCCTGCAGCTTTTCTCCTCCACCACCACCACGCCGTCGTGCTGCTGGGATTCCGAGGGGATCTACCACACCTCCGTTGCCCGCTGGAACGGGGAGAGGACGGGCTTCATCGACACCTTATGCACGACCGAGTACGGAAGTGCTACCGGATTGCAGCACGGGATGATCGACTACATCAATAACGAGATCTAATCTCGTAGGCTTTGGAATCTTCGAGGGTTAGTCTCACATACATCTCGTTGCTTCGATCTTGATAGATTAGATCTTGCCTCTTCCTAGATTGGATCTTGGTTTTGTTCTTATTCGCGGTAGAAATTTTTTGTTTTCCATGCAACGAACCCATCGGTGGTATCAGAGCCGTGTCTATGCATAGATCTGTTGCACGAGTAGAACACAATAGTTTTGTGGGCGTTGATGCTTTTGTTGTCTTTAGTTATGTGTACTTTGCATCTTGCGGGATGGTGGGATGAAGCGGTCCGGGCTAACTTTACATGACCGCGTCTCATGAGACTTGCTCCACGCTTGACATGCAACTTGTATTGCATAAGTGGCTTTGCGGGTGTCTGTCTCTCTCACCATAGTTAAGATTCAATTTACTATTTCTATCGACAACACTAGTATCACCGTTGTGGTTCATGTTCGTAGGTAGATTGGATCTTACTCGAAAACCCTAAACCACGTAAAATATGCAAACCAAATTAGAGGCGTCTAACTTGTTTTTGCAGGGTTTGGTGATGTGATATGGCCATGATGTGATGATGATTATATTTGATGTATGAGATGTTCATTATTGTATTATGGCAACCGGCAGGAGCCTAATGGTTGTCTTTAAATTTGTTAAGACCTGCGTGTCTATTCATCATGTAATAGCTTTATTTCAAGTAGTTGTTATAGTAGCTATAAGTGATGGACAACCATGAAGCGGCGCCATGGACCTTGGTGCAATGCTGGTGATGATGGAGATCATGATCATGTGCTTTGGAGATGGAGATCAAAAGCACAAGAAGAAAGGCCATATCATATCACATATTATGAATTGCATGTGATGTTAATCCTTTATGCATCTTATCTTGCTTAGATCGCGACGGTAGCATTATAAGATGATCCCTCACATTAATATCAAGATAATAAAGTGTTCTCCCCTCGTATGCACCGTTGCTACAGTTCATCGTTTTGAAGCATCTCGTGATGATCGGATGTGATAGATTCTACGTTCACATACAACGGGTGTAAGCCATGTTGCACACGCGGAAATACTTGGGTTTGCTTGACGAGCCTAGCATGTACAGACATGGCCTCGGGACAACGGAAACCGAAAGGTTGAACACGAGTCATATGGATGATATGATCAACATGTTGATGTTCACCATTGAAGCTACATCATCTCACGTGATGATCGGTTTTGGTGTAGTGGATATGGATCGTGTACCACTAAACAACTATGAGGGATGTTGTATTAAGTGGGAGTTCATTAGTAATTAGATTAAAACATGAACTAATTATCATGAACATAGTATGAATAGTATTTTGAATTAAATTTGTAGAATTGGCATCCGTTATCTACCATGCGCTAGTCTTGTAATTGAGATAGAAATACTGTTAAGTCTGACAAGAAACTTTACGGACTGGTACCGTATTGTTAAAGAATCAAGAAATGATTAAGTCCTATTGCAAACTTTTAGTAAACCTCACATTGCTGATTCAAAGAGCAATGGTTTCAATTAGTACCTAAAATCATCTTGTCTCCGTGAAACTTGAAGTTCAAATCCGTTTGAAAAGTAAGGAGCTGGAAATTTTGTTTTCAGAAATAAGCAAGGTATGAGATATATGTGATATCTAAGACCTTATTGCAAGATGATAGAATATAATCTAGTGAGACTACATAAACTCATAAGTTTTATGGGAATGTACGAAGGTTGAAGATGCTAGGCATCCCAATCCTCCAACTAGTTGGGCACTAACGATATTCGCATATCCATGAAGTGATCGTCCTTAGTATGCACCGTTGCTAAGACTCGTCGTTTCGAAGCATCACGTGATGATCGGGTGTGATAGATTCTACGTGTGCATACAACGGGTGCAAGCCAGATTTGCACATGCGAATACTAAGGTTAAACTTTACGAGCCTAGCATGTACAGACATGGTCTCGGAAAGTCGTCATGATTTGATGGATAAAAATTATGAGTGAAATTGTTCATCACATTAAAAGGTTACTAATAGTGAAATCTGGAACACTTGTCATGTGATGATCAACTTCAAAGTAAGAACCTCAAGGTTATTAGTATTTGACCAATGGACCTAGAAGTTATTGAAGGTGAAGTGTTTTCTGAGAATGAGGAAAGCTAAAAGAGAAACTACAAAAGATTTTTGGCAGAAAGAAAGAAAAGACTAGAAAGTCTAGCTCAGGTGTATATAGATGATATACATGTTATGAATGTATTCCTTGTTTGGTCACACAATGAAATTCTTGGGTATTTGTACCATATTGGTTGGTATGAGGTGTCATACGAAACAACGCAATACAAGAATACAATGGCCTAAGTGACTGACAAGGAATATGGTAGGAATGCACGTCTGGAACAAAATAAAGTGTTATTGTGTTCGTCGTTGGCATTCTACCTAGCCCTTCAGATTTATAATAAAGAACTTTACAATTGTTGTTATGTTCTAGTCAAATGAAAACAATGAGTTGTTCAAATTATGACATTACTCCATATACGATGGATAAGTTATTATAAATCTTTATGGTGAAGCACACATGCATAACACTGACGCTAAAATGCCATAAGGCAAATGATGTGAATTCCACTCATTAGTGGAACCGCCATTTAGGTCATGTTAGAAAGGAACGCATGAAGGAACTCCATGCAAATGGATTTTTGGAGTCATTTGATTTTTGAATCGTTTGGCGCTTGCAAATCTCTTCTAAAGAGAATGACTGAAATACCGTTCATAGGCCAAGAGTTGAACGAGCAACTAACTTAGTGGAAACATACATGATGATGTATGTGGTTCACTGGGCATAGTTGTGTGCGGGAGATTCTTCTACTTCATGAAAACTTCCAACAATGAATTGAGTATATATATGTGGATATATTTATTCGATAAGGAAGAAGTTTGAAACATTTGAATGGATTCAAATAAATTTCAGCATGAAGTAGAAATCATCGTAATAGAAAAGTCAAATATCTATGATTGGATCCTGGTGAACATGCCCCTCAAGGCCCAAGTCGGCCAGCCCACTAGGGTTCCCCAAAACCCTAGGGGGATCAACTTGGGGGGAAGAAAACTCCCCTCCTTGGCCGCCGGCCCTAGATGGATCTAGGGGGTTGGGGGGCCACCCAAACCGACCCTCCCCCTATATAAAGAGGGGAGGGGGCAGGGGGCGCACACCCTTGAAACCCTAGCCCTGGCGCCCCTCTCTCCTCCACTACATCTGCTCCGAAGCCCTGCAGATTTTCTCCTCCACCACCACCACCACGTCGTCGTGCTGCTGGGATTACGAGGGGATCTAACACACCTCTGCTGCCCGCTGGAACGGGGAGAGGACGGACTTCATCGACACCATACGCACGACCGAGTACGGAAGTGCAGCCGGATTGCAGCACAGGATGATAGACTACATCAACAACGAGATCTAATCTCGTAAGTTTTGGAATCTTCGAGGGTTAGTCTCACATACATCTCGTTGCTTCGATCTTGATAGATTCACTACAAGAAAAGTTCTGATAGACAACGTCTCAAAATCGTCCGCTAAGGGGTATTTTTCGTCGCCTATGGGCCTAACCCGACGATATGGGTTCTGTTGTGGAAACTGCGTCAGGCAAAGTCCAACGACGTTTTTCGGTCCGTCGCGCTTGGGCGCCCTTCCGCCACGGAAAATCGGACTTGCGCAAGTGTTTCCGGAGCCCGTTGACTGCTGACGTCATGCAAACTGCCACGTTACGCAGTTAACGGCGTTAACCGGCTGAAACCCCGTGGTAGATGGTAGGCCCACACGAGGCCTGCCACGTCTTAAGCGGGCCGGGCCAGATGACATAGTTTGAACGGTCAACTATATAGCTGGGCTGGTCCATTAGTTACGTGGGCCGGCCTAACCTCTAAGGTTGACTGGTCAAAACTTAAATGGGCCGGCCCATTTAACATGTGGGTCCACCTTACAGCAACTGGGCCGGCCCAAGAAGCAAGTGGGCCGGGCCAAAACACAGGTGGGTCCTTTCCTGTTAAAGGGCCGGCCCATTTAGTGTGTGGGGTCCACCATATAGCAAGTGGGCCGGCCCAACAGATAGGGGCCGGGCCAAAAACACAGGTGGGTCCCACTTTCCTGTAAAGGGCCACCCATTTGGTGTGGGGTCCACCATATATGGGCCGCCCAACAAGATAGTGGGTCGGCCAAAAGCACAGTGGGTCCCACCTTCCTTAAAAGGCCGGCCCATTTAGTATGTGGGGTCCACCATATAGAAATGGGCCGGCCCAACAAGATAGTGGGCCAAAAACATAGTGGGTCCCACTTCCCGTTAAAAGGCCGGCCCATTTAGTATGTGGGGTCCACCATATAGCAAGTGGGCCGGCCAACAAGATAGTGGGCCGGCCAAACACAGGTGGGTCCCACCTTCCTGTTAAAGGGCCGGCCCATTTACCAAGTGGGACCACCATATAGCAAATGGCTGGCCCAACAAGATAGTGGGCCGGCCAATAAGCATGTGGATCCCACTATCGTGTAACCGGGCCGGCCTACTAAAGAAGTGGGCCGGCCCAAAATGAAAGTGGGTCCCACACTACTGTAAGTGGGCCGGCCCAATCTGTTGTAGTGCCCTACTTGTTTGACTAGTCAACTTGCATTAAATTTCATGAGCCTAAAATCTGATATCAATGATACACACAATTACATACACAAATAAAACAAGTAGGAAAATTACAAGGCAATTAATGTGCCCAAATAAAAAAATTACATAGAATCATTGAGAACTTCTATTAGCATCATCAATAACACGTTGACATTTGGCAATCGCCTTGATTGAATCTTGTGTACTCTTTGTCAACATATCAGCTACAGATCTTAAAGCAGCAATACCATGTCTTTTATAAAGTACAGCCTTGAGATATTTACTGTTTGATGAAAGCAATGGTCTAGGTTGACGGCTATGAGAAGATGCATCAGAAGAAATATCAGAACTTTTTGTGGGCCTCACTTCTAATGAAGATTGCTTCATCACAACTGCATTCTGATAATAATGCAAAAAGAGTTAAACGATGAACTATGCAAACATTTATTATGCAATGTAGATATAAGATAATAACAAGTTGCATAAATAAGACAATGTATGGAACTTGTACTAAGCACAAACTTACATCATAATGTTGCACAGGGTCGCTACAGATCCTTTTTTGGCGACTATCTTCTAATGATGACTGCTTCATTAAAACTGCATTCTGGTAACATTGCAAACATAGTTACAACAATTAACTATTCAAACATGTATTACGCAATGTAGAGATCAGATAACAGCATGTAGCAGAAATAAGCACAAGATAAGATAAGATGCATGTACTAAGCACATACTGGCTCGCTGCAGGTCCTTCTCTTGCGTGCACTAGTCGTGGTCAACATGCCTGTCATTTTAGGTTCAGCCATCAAGTGAAATGCTAATCCTCCTGCTCCATTGTCCTTAATCTGTGTTTAGATATCACATTTAAGACCAAGTCAGCTGGTTTCAAATAACAAAAAACTTGAGCTGCCAAATGAATAAGCCAATATTTACAAGATATCAGATTAAAACCAACTAGATGTTGCTTTGCATGAGATACGAATTTCAGACATTCAGATTTAGAGTAGGGTAATGCCAAGGTTTTCCACATAAAGTAAACTGGCATTAAGAATGACCAAATGTCAGGTTCAAATCACCTTCGCAGTTTCTCCAAGACAAGCATATCAAATAGGCAGAAACATAGTAAAGCATGAATGGCATTGCTATGGCAGGGTTCCAAGTGTTAATCTCTTGCATAAGGAACAATGCATATAGGTTATAGATAATAACGGAAGTAAACTACCAAAATTACCAACCAAGAACTCAGATTCCAACCTTCCCTAGCGTCCCCGCTGTTAATGTTGGATGTTCTAATAAGTGGTTCGCATGATCAAACCCTAGGAAAAATAACATTGACAAGTCAGTCTACGATAATACAAAGACCAGACATGCACGCAGCAATAACTATATAAGCTAAAGACGAGGTATAAGAGCAAGCAGATTGGAAATGCACATAGCATGATTATAAAAGCAGTGTGAGAATAGCAGACACGAGAAAACAGCTAGCGGTGAGCTAATGACGTGGTATAAGAACAAGCAGATTGGAAATGCCCATAGCATGACTATAAAAGCAGTGCGACAATAGCATGCAGTACAAAAACAGTTGGCAGCAAATGAATGGGTACAAGGCTATAAATATGTGGATGCACACAGGTGTCAGTAGAATGAACAGGATGGTAGCGACCGGATAATGCTTTTGTACTGTACAATATTTAAACAAACTTCATGCGAAGCAACACATCAAGAAAGTTAACGGCATATGAGATCTGCAAATAACTACACAAAACATGGCTAAAGAAACACCGCGATCTAACGGGCCAGCGTACTAACCAAGCTGCGGCGGGGTGGACGGGGGCGGCAACTTGCATTCCAGCGGCGGCGAACGCGGGAGACGATGAATCGACCCTGTTTCAGTAGAAGCGGGCGTTAGTGAAGCAGATCTGGTTGGCTGGCAAGGTATTCGGTGAAGTTGATACAGCCGCTGCGGCGAGGTAGTCGGTGGCGAGGTCGGCGGTGAAGCAGATCCGTCGGTGGCGAGGTCGGCGGTGAAGCAGATCCGTCGGTGACGAGGGCGGCGGGGGAGCGGATCAGGTGGGTGGACAGCCAACACGATCAAGGCTACGCTGTGGAGGAGTATGCCGGCGGCGAAGCAGATCTAGTACTGTAGAGAGTCAGAGCTTTGGCGTGTGAGAGTATTTTTGAGCTAATGGGGCGAATGGTTGGTGGGTGGGTGTGGGCCTGTGGGGAGGGTTCGGGATCTAGGCAAGATATTTCATTGTTACCGAATGAGCCCTCCATGGTCGGTGGGTTGTAGCTTCCGGACCAGGGTTAAAAGGGTAAAACTGGTCACGGGATTTTCGAATGGATGCGGCGGGATGATTTGGCGCGCGGCCGAAATTTTCAGTTTCAAGCTACGAGCAGAACGACAAAAATAATGTTCTTCCCCAGGGAGCTCTCATTTCTTCCTCTTCTCTTTCTCTCTCGAGTCTCTCCCACTCCCCCGGCTCCTCTCCCCCTTCTCTCCGGCGGCCTCGCCGGCCGGAGACGAGGCCGACTTCTCTCTGTATATTGTACACCCTCCGAACTAAATTAATTGATTCAACTTTCCTTAGACGTGTATGTATCTAGAGTAAAAACATGTGTGGATACATCCATATTTAGATAAGCAAAGTTGAGTCAGCTAATTTGGATCCGAGGGAGTTAGTGTTGTTGTAAGCTTAGATCCAGTGTTTCCCATGAGCAGAATGGCGCAATGGAGTCGGGGATCTCGTCATCGGCTTCAGATCTGGCCTATGGTGAATCTGGCGGATCTTGCCGGCCAAACCCCGATCTGGTGCCATCAATGTGATGGCGCTAACGGTGAGGCTTGCTTTGGTCAGTGCTTCAGATCTGGCCAATGGGGAAGTCAAGCTGCTAAAGTTCACAAGCTCGGGGCATACGACGGCGTCATCCGTCTTGCCCGTGCACATCTTGGCCTTCAGCGGCCCTTCTCAGAGCCAATATGCCGTTGCTGAGGCCCTTCTTCTCCTTCGTCCTGGCGACTACCGGCGACACCGTCCCAAGTGGTGCGTCCCCGGCGACGGAGTTGCTGGAAAGGATGCGGAGCAGAGATCTGATGTGCGGTCGAGAAGGACTCGATTGATTTTCTTCTATATGTTTTGGGGTCCTTTTTGTAAAGTTGCAGGTTCTATTAGTTATTGTCTAGTACTTTTGGTCCTCTATGTAATTTTTTGGACTAGTTTCCATTGGCACTGATAAACTTGAATTTTGACAAGTTCACAGGGAAAAAAATTCCTTTGCACATATGGCCTATCATGTATAAACATTCTTGAGATTTAAACTATATGTAATGTGCCATGCATTAACCCTAAACCATATATATGTAACTAACCCTAGCTGATCAAACCCTACTTAATTAAAACAAATAACCCTAAACTATACGCATGCACTTTATGCGCAAAGGCGCGGGTGCCTCTAATAATGTGTGTGCGCACTCGATCGATGATCCCTAAACCTTATACAACCCTGAAACCCTAATCCCTAATCCCTAAACCCTAAACACCCTAAACACTAAACCCTATACCCTAAACCCTAACCCTAACCCTAATTAAACCCTATATATAGGCCAACGACACTTAATTGTGCATCAAGCAGGCCAGGGGTGCCTCGCGGTCCTCTAATTAAATTAAATGTGCCATGCATTAACCCTAAACCATATATATGTAACTAACCATAGCTAATCAACCCTACTTAATGAAAACACATAACCCTAAAGTATACTAGCTATAACCCGATCTAATAAAAACATGCTCTATATATAGCAGCTAGCTAGCAAACCGTAGATTAACACCAATTAATATATACATGGCCTATATCGATCATGTTGTATAACATATCCCTGAGATTCATTAATTAATTATATAATTATCGTGATAAATTAATTAACTCTAATTTTGACAAGTTCTCTCGAATGAAAACACATTTGATTAAGTTGCCTCATAATATATATATATAATTAGTGTGCATGCATGGCCTACCATGCATTCGTGCATATATTTTAATGTATATTTGAACATATTCTTGGGGATTTCAATCTCTCTCTCTCGATCATCTATATATCGTTGGTGGCCAAAAAACACACATATATATGCATGCAATTTATGCGTAAAGGCGCGGGTGCCTCTAATAATGTGTGTGCGCACTCGATCGATGATCCCTAAACCTTAAACAACCCTAAAACCTTAAATCTCTAATCCCTAATCCCTAAACCTAAACACCCTAAACACTAAACCCTAAACCCTAGACCCTAAACCCTAACCCTAACCCTAACCCTAACCCTAAACCCTAGCTAACCCTAAACCCTAATTAAACCCTATGTATAGGCCAACGACACTTAATTGTGCATCGAGCAGGCCAGGGGTGCCTCGCGGTCCTCTAATTAAATTAAATGTGCCATGCATTAACCCTAAACCATATATATGTAAAACTAACCCTAGCCAATCAACCCTACTTAATTAAAACACATAACCCTAAACTATACTAGCTAGCTATATAACCCGATCTAATAAAAACATGCTCTATATATATATATAGCAGCTAGCTAGCAAACCGTAGATTAACACCAATTAAAATATGCATGGCCTATATCGATCATGTTGTATAACATATCCCTGAGATTCATTAATTAATTATATAATTATCGTGATAAATTAATTAACTTGAATTTTGACAAGTTCTCTCGAATGAAAACACATTTGATTAAGTTGCCTCATAATATATATATAATTAGTGTGCATGCATGGCCTACAATGCATTCGTGCATATATTTTAATGTATATTTGAACATATTCTTGGGGATTTCAATCTCTCTCTCGATCATCTATATATCGTTGGTGGCCCAAAAACACACATATATACGCATGCACTTTATGCGTAAAGGCGCGGGTGCCTCGATCTAATAATGTGTGTGCGCACTCGATCGACGATCCCTAAACCTTAAACAACCCTAAAACCCTAAATCCATAATCCCTAATCCCTAAACCCTAAACACCCTAAACACTAAACCCTAAACCCTAGACCCTAAACCCTAACCCTAACCCTAACCCTCTGCCCTAGCTAACCCTAAACCCTAATTAAACCCTATGTATAGGCCAACGACACTTAATTGTGCATCGAGCAGCCCAGGGGTGCCTCGCGGTCCTCTAATTAAATTAATTAAATGCGCCATGCATTAACCCTAAACCATATATATGTAACTAACCCTAGCTAATCAACCCTACTTAATTAAAACACACATAACCCTAAACTATACTAGATATAACCCGATCTAATAAAAACATGCTCTATATATAGCAGCTAGCTAGCAAACCGTAGATTAACACCAATTAAAATATACATGGCCTATATCGATCATGTTGTATAGCATATCCCTGAGATTCATTAATTAATTATATAATTATCATGATAAATTAATTAACTTGAATTTTGACAAGTTCTCTCGAATGAAAACACATTTGATTAAGTTGCCTCATAATATATATATAATTAGTGTGCATGCATGGCCTACCATGCATTCGTGCATATATTTTAATGTATATTTGAACATATTCTTGGGGATTTCAATCTCTCTCTCTCGATCATCTATATATCGTTGGTGGCCAAAAAACACACATATATATGCATGCAATTTATGCGTAAAGGCGCGGGTGCCTCTAATAATGTGTGTGCGCACTCGATCGATGATCCCTAAACCTTAAACAACCCTAAAACCTTAAATCTCTAATCCCTAATCCCTAAACCTAAACACCCTAAACACTAAACCCTAAACCCTAGACCCTAAACCCTAACCCTAACCCTAACCCTAACCCTAACCCTAAACCCTAGCTAACCCTAAACCCTAATTAAACCCTATGTATAGGCCAACGACACTTAATTGTGCATCGAG